>PVQB02001295.1:0-11095 GCA_002980475.2 Fusarium beomiforme | reverse complement strand
CCCCCACCCCCAAGCCCCCTTTACTGAACTGTCTGTTTAAGGAGAGATCGCCAGGTGAGGCTACTCCGACAAGCTGAATATAGAAGCCACAAATCCTACGTACCAAAGCAAGATCTTAGGAACCATATTTTGTTATAAAGAGATCGACGACATGGATATTTGCTGTCCTGAGTGAGAATCGATAACTCATACGAGGCTGTGAAATGGATCAGCAGGGCGGTTTGAGTCCCGTTTTATGAGGCCACGGCGATCTTCAGGCATTGAGTTGAGATCTTGGCATCGTTGGAAGTACAATTTCTCGATCCCCTCTTTATTGCTTTTTTCTGTTACGCGTTCTACGTAAATTTCGTGTCATAATCATGCTGAAATGGCAAAAAGTTTCACTGACTGGTTGTAATTGTTTCAGTACGAGCGAGGTTATAGGGTACTCTTCTCAAAGTAAAACACTATCGCGATACTTCCCCCTCATCAGCTACACATTCATAGCTACAACGCGACGCCAACTGCATTGAGAGTCCAGACTTGAACCTGCAGAAGATAGTAATAAGTCGTATGAAATCTACGTAGATAGAAAAAATGAAGGAATCATCTATGCTGGATTCTTCCATGCACGGGCTAAACATCCTAGATAGACTATTGGAGTTTGTATGCACCTATGCATGTCTCGTCCTCTTCCTCCATCACATATTTCAATACATCGAGATACATCAGACACATGACCTTAGTAGCCAAGGTCGCCAATTTCAAATTTACAGACCGGTATGGGGCCTTCACGATACATACAGATAGCACCTTGGCATGCCTTGGATTAAACCATGTCACAACCATCGGGAATTAAGATACCTGGGTTCCTCCCGATCCATTTCCTTTAATCGGAAACTAGAGACAAGTCAATAATGATGCAAGGGCTTCCTCTCAAATTGACATATCAGATAATTAAGGCAGGATAAATTGAGTTTTGTACTGCGTCAATCATACGACAATCCTTAACAATGGCCTACCCTACTTTCATACAGCTGTGACCGCCGACCTGATCCAGATAAAATGTTATCTCTTTACTCGTTCCGTCCGTCACGAGGAACTCATCCTCCGCCAGCCTCGTTTCTCCGGGGCCCAGGCCTACCTAATTGAGGCCCTTATAGGATCAGGGTTCCAACTAACTTTCAAATCCGCAGGCTGTCGTAATCGCATCAGCTTGACCAGGCCCTGAAGAAGAGGTCAAAGCGAGGGAGATCTGCAGTAGCCCCTGCTTCATTGACTCTCGACCACGAACCTAATCCACAATGTCATCTGCCCAAACCTCGTTATCTAGATACGATCATACGATTCAGATGGGAGATCCTAGCAGACCGCCCTATCTCCGAGGGGCTTGCAGTTCTATAGTGTATGTAATGCACCACAATGCATGAAGGATCGTGGTGAGAGTCTGAGAGAGAAGAAAAGGGCCATGCTCTATGCCAGCCATGGGATCGGTATCATGCCATGCTTCCCGCTAACCGAATGGAACCATTCTTGCAAGGATAACCAACTACCGACACAAGGGGTTGACTGCAGTAATATCTAGGTAGTGGCAGGGGTGGTTCCTCGTATGGAGACCCTTGACTGTAGAGCTCCTCGTGATCTGTATATGAGACAACCAAGAAAGAAAGTAAGGAAGCAATCACAGAGTACGGTACTGTAATTGTAATTCCCTAGTACGCGAGGTGGTACTGTTCTCTTAACTCATCCTTACACAGATGTGCTAAGTTTCTACCGTAGCATGGGCCGTAATTGCGGCCTGCTCTGTCATATATCACCACATTACATTAACGTTCTCCAGTTGCAGACCATGACTATCCATCTTGTAATGGAATCCGGAACGCAAGCCGAGAGAGAAATCCTTGGAAACGAGTCTTGTATCATGCGTTACTGAAAACTCTTTGCGGACTCTTGATGCCAACGCTAATGCTAATCAAATAAATGCCCTGTTCCATTCTTGGCACCGTTTTAAACCCCAAATCTTTGGGAATGCTGAGCGTAAATGACCATGATATCCATGACATAACTGGGAAGCGATAAAACGCAGAATGAGCGAATAAGAAACCGACAATCAAGCTTGAGTGTGATGACAGAACCCAAGAAAAAGAAAAGAGAAAACTGAAATGCAAACTATGATATGTTATGATGTCTCTAGTCAATTACAGCACGAAAAAAAGAGAGCCGAAGCAAGGTGACCTAAAAAAGCAGGGAGAAAAGAAGCAGAAATGCAGGGAGAAAGATATTAGAAAAAGGAAAAAAAAAGAAGCAAATGGACGGAGTAGAAAATGCAAAGAAACAGTCAAGGACCGACCCATGGATATCGCAAAGAACCAAATCGGCTGGAAAGTCACCCCATACTCCATTTCTCCCAATCCAAGAGATTTCTTCCTAGATTGTATTCGTTCATGCTCATGCCGTAGCCTACGGGAAAAAAGCAACGCCAAAATAGTGAGAACCATGAGGCCCACATAACAGAGAGCCCAGGCCATAGCTATAGCCTGAAAGTCATTGCTGAGAGAGGAGAGAACAAGCTCTGAAACTTTTAGTGTCCATCATCATTAACCGTCATTTCCAGGTTGCTGGTTCAGCTCTGAGTATCCGCTGTGTGCCATAGTGTAGCGGAGTGATGACCATACGGCTGGGCTGTCGTTGGTAGGATGAAGAAGCCTAGGGTTTCAAACTTTGGCGCCGATCCAATGCTAGACATGGGGTAATCCATCGCTCGTCTTATGTACCCATGTCGTGACTATGACCTAACCCTTACCCCTGCCCATACCCCTGTCAATGGCGCTGTCACTGACCCCGTTGGCTGGGTTGGCTTGATCTTGGTCTCGATCCTCCCACACATCTTCGGAGGAGTTCCACGCCATAGGCTTGGCTGTCGTTTCTCAGCTTTTGTTGTAACCAGAACTAACAAAGAAGGAGAGAAGAATTAATTATCTTGTCTCCTAGTTGGCCCAGCCGCGGGTCCAGTCTTGCAAGTCCCCGACAATTTGGTATGTTGGGTTCGCCGAGTGACCATCGCCGCCCTTCTTGTCCCAGGCCCATCGATCGGCCAAGTCACTGTCAAGGGTTCCCTGCATCATATCCACGACGTAGTCGCCAATGACAGGTAGGAATTTCCATCCGTGGAAAGAACCTCCCGTTGCGATATAGAGATTGTCGCTTTGCGGATGTGGTGATATGAGGAAATCATGTGTCGGTGTTGATGCGTCCCTGTCGCAGAGACCGGTCAGCTCAGATAAATCACTATACACATTCAAACATTCATGAGAGTGGGTGGCCTTGCTTACCAACACATCCGGAAGGCCTCAATCTTGATATTTTCGACTTCCTTGCCATAAAGGCCATTGAAGGTTCTTCGTGCCCGGTCCTCAAAGAATTTGAGAAATCGAGGTCCCGTCCACGTGTTATACATGGACTGGTTAGGCGCAACTGACATGGCCTCACCGGTTGGGGGGAATACTTGATAGTTGGTAAAGCATAGGTCGCAGTTGAACTTGATAGTTCCGTCATCGAGGATTGACATGCCTTCGCCTGCAAATGACTTGTTAGCTCAGCCCAGTCCAGTCAATACCGAGAATATCCGCCTCGGGTGCAACATCAAGCAAGCAAGCAAGCAAGCAAGCAAGCAATGTGGTACGTACCCTTGACCTGAGGTAGGCAATTCTTCAGCACTGGAATTGTCGAGAACTTGTCTTTTTGCGCACCATGCAGCTTCGCATAGAAACTCACAGCTCCTGTAGCCAACAGTCTCTCGCCAGCATGGAGTAGTGGCTTTTCTGGCGCGCTTTGCGCAAGCAGCGATGCCGTTCGGGCTCCAGCAGCAAGCAGAGTCTTGTCAGCTCTCAGAATCGTGTCGTCCTTGAGCGTAGCACCAATACATTGACCCTCGGACCCAAAGTCCAGTTTCGTCACTTCACCTACGATATATTCGGCTCCGAGGTCGACCGCGGCCTGGACCACCGCGCCGAGAGCCTTGTCCGCCTCGGCAAACCCTACGTCAGGGTTCCAAAGAACCTTGTCCACGCCATTGAAGTCGGCCGTCTCAAAGACACCATTCCAACGACGGCGCACTTCATCGACAGGCAGGAGCTCCGACCTGTTGGGGATCCCCATGTCGCGGTAAGACTTAATACTTTCTTCGCCAAACGAGGTAGAGTCTGCACGAAGCATGCCGACTTCATGATACCAAGTCTTGTATAACTCGTCATGCCGCCACAGGGGCATGGCCTTCTTCAGCAGGCGCATGTAGAGTCTATCCGGATAGTCATCGCGGACGATTTTGTTGATGTCGTGAGATGCGGCTCTGGGGTTGGGGAAGTAAGCTGTGTCGACAATGGTTACTTGGACTTTGCCCTTTCTACGGAGTGAGAGTGCAGTCGCAGCACCAAAGTTGCCTGCCCCTATGATGAGGACAGAAGGTGTGATGGTCATGATGGAGTCTCGTTGTGGTCAATTGAAGTTTGAGAAGTGCCTGTAATAAATAGTACGCTCTTAGACTTGTTGTTCATGTAGAGAAAAAGTGAGACTTGTTGGCGCCATGTTATCTCCCATGGGTGCGAACGGCAGCTTTATATTGCAAACCTGCAACTCCTGAACCCGTCCATGGCCGGGCCGGGAATTGTAAGCCAATACGAAATAGCGGTCGACTGAGAGACTCCAGAAAGCCGAAACTAGTAACCGTTGAGAAAAGACGATTGCCGGTCAATGTAGTCTTGTGCAGCGCAGGGCAGTGTAGTGTACATAGAGTATTGACCATCATGTCCGCATGCACACGAGTAAGGCTAGGACAAGGCGTCCAAACAGCCAATAGACTACACGGCGTACAGCCCTGCTGTGCAGCGTAATTTATGTAGTGCACTCTGTACTCGTAGTCTAATACATCAGCTAGACCCAGCGCCAACAACTTAAGTTCCACACTTGGGATAATACATTAATTGATTGACGTGGGCTCATGCCAAGAGAGCTGTCTCATTTTGACGGCTGCGGCAAGGGGGGTGTTTACTGAAAAAGAAAACAATGGGAAAGGGAATAACAAAAAGATTCCATGATCAAGAATCGAGAGATTCAGACTACGCAACTAGTCAAATATCCCTGGAGAACGCATTATTGGCTGATGGGGGGGTGCCGAAAGTCCATCATCAAGGAGAAAGCGGTATGAATTGTGTACTGTAGAAGAGGAGCAACCAAATGTCCTATGTACCTTTCTCACAGCGTTATTAGCCTGGTTCAGCCGGTAGACCAATCCTTAGTAAATTGATAGGAGGAGAGAAGAGAAAAAGATACTCTTTTCTCTCGTCGCATTCTCCACTCCCTCCCAAAAGGAAGGGCAAAAAAGTAAAACAACCCAGTTAATGTGCTGGATGAAACTAGGTAAACGGCAAGCTTCGCCTGGCTCACCTCAATTATGGTTGAGCATGGTTTTGGTTGGTTGCGGGGCCTTTCTTGGCTGTTCCGTACCAGGTACCACAAGCCTCCTTGTGTGATGATGATGTTGATGATGACACCGATTAATTAATGATAGGTCCTGCCCTGATAAACTCGAGACACCGCGGGGAGTTATTCAGTTGTCGTTCGCACTGCCCAACGTTAGGTTAGATGCAGTTATGCAACCCGACCGCGGGCCATCGATGCTGTACTCTAGAACCCATGAACGCCATGCATTAGGCCTGTTGGCATGGATGAATGTATGTAAGTAAGGATCCCCACGAGATCTGCTTTACTGGACCATACAGTACATACGTACGTATCTATTCCACCCAGGCGTTGGGTAACGGACGTCTTAGAATCCCAGATCTGACTGACTGTTCAGCACAGTGCGCTCTGCGAATCAGCTCAACTCGATCGGCACAGGACAGGAAGGGTGGGGTTTGCCCCTTCTTGACCACTGGTAGCTAGTTAGTTCTTGTTACGCAGTGCACGGCTGTCCAAGGATGAACAGAATTGAATAGCAGCGCTGAAGCTGAAGTTGACGCTATGACAGGAGTGCCTTTCCGTAGTCTCCGGAACACACCGCTCATCTGACTTTCTTTTGTTCTCTCTCTTCTCTTCTCTTTCCTTTTCTCCTCTTCTCGTTCTGTCCCATCTCGTCTCACCTCTTCTGTGAGGATTCTCTCCTTACACAGCCCATGCAAGTTCCCAGTTGCTAGCGCCCTAGTCCCGCACCGTTAAGAAGCCACGTGCGCCACTAAAGATTGCACCGAGTCTGTTTGCCTTTTTACCTGTAGGGGAAATCCATGGCAGGATGGCAATGGGAAATGTTTGTGGGGAATAGACACATTGGTTGATGAGCTCCGGTTGTTGTACCGAGTCGAGGATTCACCGTTTGCCGAGATGCTTTTTGTCTGCCTGTCTCACAACCTCGAATCGTGGAGCTGCTCCTATGAAAGAATCGTCTGACTCTCAGCACCATACATACCTGATTTCTCACCATCATTGTTTCCAACTGGCTGGTTCACAAATTGATCGCCAGGGTGCAGGTCCGTGGAATGGCCCTAGTGCCGGGATCATCGCCTAGGGCCGCCCCAGAGAAGAAAGATGGAATCTGACCCTTACCTAGAAGCTCTGAAAGCACCCTGAAATTGAAGTGTCACATTACTGCAGTCTGAGATCGTATGTCTGCAAGTCATTTGGAGCCAGCATCCCACGAGTTTGGGAAAGCCACCCGCTTCTCGCAATTGGCAGACCAGCCTAGTGCTGTATTTGTACGTACTCTATCAAACCCTGTTGTCTGCTCAAGCGCCTCCTGCGTGGGAGCTGGCAGCTTATACCACTGCTATTTTGAGACTCCAGCCTGTTTCATTCTCATACGTGGCTGTCTTTCCTTTTCTCGAACGTTCTGGATGCGTGGTCATGTCGTACGACTCACCAGGTAATCAGCATATCCACGCGATCAAAATGTCGAGCCCTGCTTGATATCCATTTCTGAAATTTTCCATGCTGCTGTCCGCCCAGGCCGTCTTGGCCCCTTAGGCATAGGCTGATGTGTCTGTGCCTGAGCTGTGGCATTGTTGGATTATTCGACCTCTCCTTGGATGTTGAGGCCTGCCATGTCCATTCTAGATACTCATTGTAGTAACAATGAGCCCGGTCGATCCTTTTTCCTAGGAGCATGTCCTAATATTATTGTGAAAAGTTTTCCTGCATCTTGCCCCAAGGCTAGCTGCATATGTAACGATTGTTTGATGATTCTGACCAGTGATGTACCAGGTTACATGTGGTGTGCATCATCACCTTCCTTGGACACGAGTTGTCCTCCACAAAAAGTTGGCCAGTCGCTTAATGACCAGCAATTATGCTCGGAAATTAAAAGATTTCGAACTATCTTTCTGTTGCTCAACTGCGGATGGTGCGCTCTTGGGCATGCTCCACTACAGAGGCCAGTCATGCCTGTGTTGATACTTGCATGCTACTCCAACGAAGGACATGTGTGAGTTTGAATCAATTTCCACGATTTCATGCAACGTTCAATCGCTGATAGATTGGCCTAGTAATGGCAGAGAATCCCTTGGCGCATCGTGATTGGTTCATGGTACTCGGGTTTCTGTGAGCCGCATGGTTTATTTTCACCGGCCATATCTCCCCCAATCAAAGACAAGTCTCCGAATGTAAGGGAATTGACCGGTCAAGGTCACACAACCCATCAAGCACATAATTGAGCTCGTGACTTGGGCCTCAAGATGTGATGACGCGATGCTTGACCGTCAATTTGTGTCTTTCAAGACCGTCTCGGCGAGCGAACTTGCGTTTCTTTGGTGGGTTCGGACAGCCAGGAACATCGCATCGCCAAGGTTTCCGATGCTTGTTACAGTGTTGTCTATGACAGGGGTCAGTTGAAACCGGCAATTTTGGATGATAGGCATGCATACGCAAAAGAAGAATTTCGATCGAAGACCACAAGTTTTCCCTCCTTATCAACACCGCCTTTGTCACAACGAATCCCTAAGGGACAGTGGTAAGAGCCTTTACCTCTCTGTTTAAGAGCCTCCATATCGATTTTGCTGAATTGTTCGTCCTCATCTTCTTCTGAGTCTTCTGAAATGGACATGTTTCCACCAGGCGATGGAGCGTCATCGGTGCTTCGGGATGCCAGAAGGGCTCTCTGGCCTTCACGGGCTCCAATATCTACACTGTTGCCAGTAGAGAATGATCGATTCCAGCTGGTAGGTTCAGATTTGATAGCAGGAAACGAAGAAACAGTGTGGTAGGTTGGTGCAGATAACACTCCTCCAGGTTCTGGTGTCCGCCGCCAGACTTCTTGCACGTCTTTGGAGAACTTTTCTGCCAGATCGCGGATCTTGCTGCCACGATGGGTGAGACATGGTATAACACGATTGGTTGAGAGACTGGAGCGACTTACCCAAGCTTGGTGATGTTCATATCCATAGTTGCCATAGGCTGCAAATCTGCCATGTGAGTCTTATTGAAAGACAGTTCATGCGCCTCCTCTGCAGCAGATGTTACATGAGGTCCCTGGACCAACCCTTCTGTCAAAGAAAGCCACATTTGGGCAGTTAGGGTGAGATATTCTCCCACATCGTTGATGATATTCTGGCGTTGTTCGGACGATGATAAACTTGAAGTAAACTTAGCCTTTGTTGCTAAGTCTCTCGAAGCCGCTTCCAACTGGTGCCGGACAAGGGCATCCAGAGGATTGGGCTCCATGGGGTTGCTGGGTATTGCATTGATCCCAGATTCAAATACAAGCGCAGCTGATGGGATTGACATGTTGGTAGTATCTGTACCTCTTTCGATACTATTGCCAACGCTGATAATAAGCGTCGATGGGTGAGTATAGAGCTATAGTACTGTATGTAGCTCGAGTCACTAGGAAAGTATGTACTCTGTACTATGCCCAAGAGCTTCGACCAACCACGCGGGACCTAGCAGTAGCGTGTCGCAAATTGTTGTGGCACGGAAGCTAACGAAGGGCTCCGGACCGGCGCGGCGCCGCGGCGACGGCGGGAAGGCAAAATTTTGGGGCGACCAAATGGAAGGGGAGGACTAAGTGAGGAGGGGGAAATGGCTGCTGGGCACTGCCTATCCGTCCACCTACGGTTTCGCGGTCGTGCTCCTAAGACAGAAGAAAAGAAAAGATGCCCATGCGTCGGTCAAAGGAGGGCAGCATGTAGCGCAACCGTCGGAGACTACCATAGGCAGGTTTGCGTGGTATTCAGGCCTAGAAGCCGGTGCGGAGAGGCGAAAGACAAATGTCACAAGTAATCTGCTCGGTGAGTGTCCTACGCCTTTATTCCGCGAAGGAGGACAACGACGGCAACATCCAACGTCGGGTCGACAAAATGAATGTTGTGGTCTCTTTGAATGGTATCTTGGAGCTCGCTCCTTATGAGGCCGGTAGAGAGGCAAGACACGCGGTGCCGGGCACAAGCATAGCTTTTTCGTGCGAGCAATGAGTGACGAGACAAGAGACAACAAGCCTAGGAGGAAAGAGACAACTGAGTCAAGGTAACGCTAATTCGCAGGGGGTTGCTGCAGTCCGTCTCACAGGTTGTACCAAGCACCGTTTGTAATATTGTTGGCACTGGACTGCACGCTGGCCCCCGTTGTTTGTGTCCCCAGCCAGGGTTCACCTTGACTGGACCATTGCTACCTAGCTAGACCGGTAGACCCTTGATCCCGAAGAGGCAAGGGCGGGTGATTAAGTTGGTAGGTGGATGCGCCATGGCTTTGCCCCTGTCTTGGGCCTAGTCTTTGATCCTGGAAGGTCAGGTCCCATCACATTGGCGAACCGCCACACCTGCGCAGTTCTTTCATCCCCTCTCGAGCCTCTCTAGTTTTGTCTGGACGGCGGCAGCAGCGCGCGTAAGGCGCGTGAGGCAACGGTGGGTGAGATTCGCCTTCAGGTTGCCCGCCTTACCGATCGTGACTAGGCGGTACTGCATCTAATATCGTGAGGCGACGTCTTGCTAGCTATTGGAGAAGCACTCTCTTCCCTTGTGTTAAGGGCTTTAAGCTCGTCAGGTTCCAAGTGGGGAGGCCTGCAATCCAACCATCGACCTTAAGGTTTCTAACGGCTCCTAGACATCTCTTTAGTTAAAGATCCAAACTGTTCCATAGAGACAGAGAGTAGCACCGGGTCAACGTGCCTTTTAACGCAGGTACTCTCCCCAGACTCATCTCACGCCATGACCTCACGGTCTTCTTGACTTTGCTTCAACACCCCTCTGCTGGCCCCTCGGTTGTGTTGTGTTGTTTTCTTTTCGCTTGTTGTCTCCTATCGCCCCGCTATCTCCGTTGTTCACACTCCCAAAAACCCACTCTCGGCAGGCGTAGTTTTTGGCCTTAAAGCGAACCACTCTACTGGTATCTCGTCAATAGGCTCTCAATTCGACGCGCCGCGACGGTTGTGCGTTGCGTTGCCCCTGGGCCCGGCGGCTCTGGTCATCAAACGTCTGGCATCGCTTCCTGTTGCCGCTGCCCGCTGCCACTGCCCTTCCGTGGTGTTCTGACCCGGCCGACTCCGAAACGACAATACTGTAACGTCTTGTTCTCTCATTTCTCCCATTAACTGCAGCACGGCCCATCGGAGCTATCCCCGTTGTTCCCTGCCTTGAAGTTAACGAGCCCGTACAAATGGAAAGTTCACCAGAATCAGTCCGTCCGGTGAAGCGCGTCAAATACGCGCAACAGGATGATGCGATTCCACTGAGTATAGCTACAACCAGTATCAGGGTATGCGACAATGTTGATAGGCCCCCGGTTACTGATGTCCCTTCATTCGACAATACATGGCCCCTTACAACAGAATTGTCGTCCCCTTCGCAGGTGCTATTCAACCTTCATGAGGACCTTAGCACATCGTGGGCCCCAGCTTTTACAGGTAAGGAAGTGAGCTTGCTGCCACTCATCCCATTCTCCCATCCACCTCACCTCATTCTCCTCTCCTTCTGGGTTTGCCTTCCTGGACACTTTTCATATATTGACTCTGACCCGTTGTCCCTGTCAAATCCCTGTGGAGGATCTTGAAATGAAATGGGTCTTGATGAGAGGTGTAACCATGAGCAGGAAGGAGATGAGAGAGAACATGCTGCACCCACCCACCCCGCTCTTACAC
>PVQB02001291.1:0-11661 GCA_002980475.2 Fusarium beomiforme | reverse complement strand
AATTATTACTTCATATTATTACTCATATTTTTTAAGGCCTTTATATGTTAGAATTAATTTTAACCTACTAACTATTTAGCTGGTTATTATTTATATAAATATCTCTTTTGCATCAATCTATCCATCTAGCACTAGATACATCTGGTATACCAACCTCTTCCAGGACCTTCCCACCTGGTATATTATAGACTGGAATTTCCGCCAGCCGTGAAATGACGTAATGAAGCGTTGGTATAGCCTCCCAATCGTATGGATCAAACTCGAAACTCGCTCTTTTAGCTGTGAAAACCTTCAACACTTTACTTAGAACGACCTTAGCCTGCTTTTCGTGAGACACGAACGTAGCATGTTGCACGTCAGCTTGGCCATGGTCTCCCACCTTGGGAATGTACTTGTAGGCAAGAATACCTTCATCATCTTCACCTCCTATGGTCCCCTTTGAGGCACCTGGGTCTATCTCCTTGAGGCCCTCGAGGGCGAAAGAGCCAAACTAGACGCCTTGCCAGCCGGTCTGGATCCAGTAACTGTTTGTACGTTTCCAGATGTCAGCTGATCAATATAGCTTTGGCATTCCAAGTTCTTCAGGGCCTTAGCTCCAGTAGCCTTAGTCTCCCAGTCAGTTAGATCATAACTGTAACCAAGGGCGGGGTCCTTCCTTGTAAGACCCCAAGATTTAAAGTTCGGAAATTGGAACATTTCTCTGAGGGACAACATCTACGAAGGCTTAGCTAACTGACACCTTGAGGCCAGTAACAGTTTATACCAGAACAAGTATTTTGTACTGTAGGTCAATCACTCGAAATTCTTGGCCCGTGTCAATAAGCGGATCGTGGTATATATTCTCAATGAGAACTACTTTTTCTGTCCTCTGACCTGTGGGCCAATTTACTGTTAGGAAAATAAGGTCGACGATTGGAAGGCGACGTTGGAAGATCTATAGCGAGAGACAACAATGGTTTTTTAACTCTTCGTCTGCGGCAACTACAACATCAACTCGTGGGGTACTTTGGATATATATATTCACTAATTCTAACAGCTTTGCACCACGCTCACAGGTCGTTTCATAGACCGCAATGACTCTGAGGAAGTGTACAAGGTACGGCCCACTTGAACTTGGCCACCTGTCTGTAGAAGCTCCTATGCCTGACGGAACTGCGCCTGGCACCAGCATTTGCATTATCAACACTCCTTTCATCTTATTTGGCTCTCAAATCCCGCGACACTAGTGCATATTATTGGGATCACATCCCCAACACCAGAAGAGTATTTCCCACTCCATCCAGTCACCGTAGACAAGCCCATCTGGAACCTGCAACCCATCCATGACCGCCCCCAGCTCGTTTGTGAGGTCCTGCACCTCGTTCCCTGCCAGCGGGTCCATGGCCCTCATAATCATCCTTTCCGTCTGGGGCGGTACTAAAAGCATGATGCTGAATGACCGTTCCTTAATCCTGGGGACCCTGAAGCGGGCGATGATTCCGCAACCTTGGGGTAGCAGCCCAGGTCTCCTAGGCGGGATAGCGGCCATGATGGCCTGCTCGGCCATTTTCTGGAACTCGCCGAATGCCTTGATGCTAAAGCTCCCTAGGCGTGGCTCATGGAGTAGCCTTATGGAGTCTACCTTGATGTGTTCGGGGTCCGCTGGTCTATCATTTGGATCGCCGTCGGGCTGGAATACCATCTCGGCCAAGTTGCTCATCTTGGAGATGGACAACGTATCCCAGGATGGAGACCAAGATAACTCAAAGGTTTCTGTACTCCCGAGTTGTATGGAGAGCTTTTGACCTTTGGTAGCGGCGTCGAAGAAGCGAGCTGTGCTATCGGGGCTCAGAAGGACTTGACGAACAGAATGTCAGCTAGGCGGCCAAGAGTGTCCAGATAATGGTTGTTTCTTACCCAGTATTCCGTCTTCTGTTGCCTGAAGAGCTTCGGTGGCCTGATTGAAAGAAAGAATGAGAAAGTTGGCGGCAATGTTTTTCAGAGGGTTCGTCATGGTTCGTATCTTGGCCGGCAGACGCGGCTGCCAGACCAAGAGAGACCCGCATGGGTCGTGCAGATCGGACAGAATGAGCAGCGAATTGACGGAAGCCTCCCGCTTGTCCATCATGGCGAATTTAAACCACTGGGCCCTGTCCGCTGGAATATGTAGCGTTACCGGCCCTCGGGGTTCAGCCCACAGGACGTTCAGACCGGTTACCTCGAGCCTATGGAAAGTGCTGTTCCCTACCGCCAACACGCTTGTTTTCATCACGTCCAGATTGATGTTGGAATCCCGATCGCGGTCGACATAGGGGACAAATGGGAACCACTCCGTCGCAGTCCCGCAGAGGACTCGAACCGTGCCGTGTAATCGGGACGCTATCAGCTCGTCTTCGCTTAGAGGTAGGCAATAGAAGTGCGGGACGGGACTGTCCTCAATCTTGACAGAGTCGAGTCCGGGTATGGGGCTATTGCGAAGGCCCAGAACCACCGTTTTCCAGTCCGGTCGGCCGAACAGGGCCTCGTCGAGCTCCAGCAGCTTCCATCGTCTCAGGACCGGATGTTCATTCTTTGCACGCTGGTACACATTGTCGCAAACCTGGAGAAAATCTGTTGGGTATGAGTCAGGGTCCTCGTTGGGCCGACATTTGACTACCATGGCGAGCTCGCCTGCGGCAACCGACTTGAGGTTGGTCGTGATGAATGTCCAGAGATACAGGCCCTTGTTGGGGTCGTTGGCTGCGACCTCGGTGCCCGCCCGATGCAGTGGGTGGTGGTAAACGGTAACATGTACTCCTTGTCGCGGAGAAGTCAATATTTTGGCCCACGGCCCAGGCTGGGCTCCCTGGACAGTAGGTTGATCCGCTAGTTGGACAACTTGCGTTGAGCCCGAGGAGGGGGTCGAGGGACCCGGCTTGCCCTTGCGAAGCCTTGCGTTGAGCCTTGAAAGGGCATCCATGGCTGTTACCTACACGCGCGTGTAGTTTGATCCAGAATGGTCGGGAATGTTCACAATGAGGCCGTACTTGGAGGATTACAGTTGCAAATACCAATAATGCGGCATATCCGTCATTTAAAGGCTCCAGCGCGAGGCGCCTTTAGTTCGCATAAGACGTACTGCAAGGCAACCGTCGCCAACCAACAAGGTGCCTGGAGATTGCCAGTCACGGCTGAACAAGCTTACGACAGGAGGTGTCCATGACGGTACTGTATATACAGTGGGGTGCAATAACTTTGAATACACCTAGAGGTACCAATTATCAAGGCTAGCCGAAACAGGCTAATTGCCATAGAGATGTATTCTTAGCTCTGCATTATGCCTCACAGCAGCACATTTTAATAGGAATATAGGGAATTTACTTATAAATTTAACTATAAGAATAGCCTCATCTCTTTAACTTATATATTTATAACTATATGAAAGGTACAAGTTCCTTACTTTAAGGCGTTATAAGGCGTTATTAGATGTTATAATATATATATATAGAGGAGGAAGAAAAAGCGGCATTGAAAATATAGTCCCGATTGGATTAGCCTAGGCCGAGATACCTGCAGATGTATTTCAACTTATTGCATCCCACTGTAGCAAAGCCCCATACTGCCCCACCTCTTCCCGCGTCACCGTCGTGTACACGTATGCGAATCAGTCCAAGACAGTGCCCCTAGCATTACGATGTCAGCACACATTACGTACGATGGACGGCCGAGAGGTCGAAAATGCAAAATTCAACCATACAGATCCAGGCGGCACGTACCGCCGCCACCCTCATTTGCCTCCAGGGGCTATCGGGTGACCATTGCAAAACTCCAAAGTCAACCACGCTAGGGTAGAAATGGGCTAGCGGCATGGACATGCCGCCCCATAGTACATTGCTCCATGTAGACTGCTGGAGCACGGTATTTTTCTCATTGGTCATAAGATTCAGAACTCGCGTCGTCCGCAGCACCCCAGCCTTGCACAGCCATCAATAACCAAAGATGCAGCCTTTCAATGCTACCTGCCCAGATATTACCCCCTCTCCACGGCTGGCTTAGGCAGGCCTAATTCCTCAATTCCTCCGCGGTTCAAAGGGCTCGAGATCTGTACGAGATAGCTTGGAAACGGTTTTAATTGACAAACTAACAAACCCTATTACTATAATTACTTCTTCCTCTTCTGCGCAGCTAGCCAGGCTCTCTTGTTAGCGTGGACGAGTTTACAGAGACAGCTGGTCGATCGAGCAGCATCTGCTGCTGCCGGAAGCTCACGGCATGCATCACAGCCCCCTCACTTATACGCTGAGCTTGCGCCATACGGCGGATCTCTTTGATAATCTCGAGCCGCAGGGAGTAGAGTTGAAGCTCGCTCTGCCGGCCAGCCCGCCACTGGCTGCCCAAGCGGCTATCAAGTGTAGCAATAACTAGCTGGCCTCGTAACCCGACCGTCCACTCTCTCCACAGATCGCTGAGCTTCCTAACCTCACGGCACATACGGTGCGCTGTGGCGGCCTCTCTAACCCTGGGCTCGGCCAAGGAACTTGGACTCACACTCCCTGGGCCAGATCTTCCAGCTTCTCCAGCACCTCGCTGATGAGCTTAATACTACCCGTTCTGGCTTCAGCCTCCTGTGAAAGGCACGTCTGCACAATCTCTCGGTATCTTTTGCCCATAAGAATCTCCACCTCGTTGGCAACGCGGAATAAGGCTTTGGCGATATCCCGCGGCTCACTGATGCCCTGCAGCTCCGGCCGCTCCTCCAGCGGGCTCCAGATTCCCAGCTCGAGGAGAACAACACCCAGGCTGTAGACATCATGCGCCATATCAAACCGGACGTGGGTGTCGTCTTGCAACTCCGGATGCTTGTAGACGGATATTGCCAGGGGCAGACGCACCGATGCCCCAGGTATCGTCTCGGCCTCGTTGCTCCGGGCGATCTCGAATCCGACCAGATACGGCGAGTTTAGAGACCACTTGGTCGAATGTGACTTCTTTTCTTCACCCGGCATTCGTGGATCACGTCCATTACGCCCCAGGATGAGGACATTCTGCGACATGATGGACTTGTGGACCCAGCCGATCGCATGGACAAACAAGACGGCGGTAGCCAGCCTCTTTGCAAATTCTAGCCGCTGGTTCAGGGAGAACAAGAGTCTCTTGCGCTTGCCCCTCGCGTCTCTTTCACGAAGAAGATCCTTGAAGCTCGTCACAGAGCGGCTTCCCTGTTTTTCGCCCGGCAGGATATACATGTGGCCAAAGGACGGCGTCGGTGCCGGAGAATAGAAAAAGCCACTGCACTTCAAGAGGCCGGAAATGGTCGAGTCGAGATAGTTGAGCGCAGCGGCAAACTCTCCAGCACCAGCCCAGGCCGTATCCAACGCTAGCTCGTCAGACGCGACGTGTATCGGTGCATGACGGGTTTCCACGAGTACAGTATTACCCTCAAAAGTACCAAGGCAGAAGCGCTGCGAGCCTCCCGACTCCGGGGGCCGTTCCAACGCACCCTCTTCTGCTACAAGTCGCTCCCAGACAGCCCTCTTTGCGGCGGCAGCAGCAGTGGCGAAGCGCTCCAACCTCACCCTGGCCGCAAACCTTGGCGTGAAGCTCTTGGTCTCGTCATCATCTCCGGCGCCTAGGCACATGACGGTGCGCGCGCGTTCAGGGAGGGCTACGAGCCTTAGATCGAGCCGTCTGGTCCACTCATATAGTTCGGCCTCAAGCTCATTGAATTCGTTGCGACGGAGGATCCATGTAAGCCGGCTCATCTCTTTGGGCCACCGGCTCTGGGCCGTCAGCTTGGTTTTGCATATTTCCACGCGGCTGAGAAGTGTCGCGAGGTACGACGTGCTCTCCTCCAGGAGGGCCTTGTCCTCGGCGCTGAGGTTGGCCTGGCCATTTAAGTTGGAATCATAGTAGTCGCAAAAGTGGCGCAGTATTCGGGCGTCGTACTTGAACCGAGCAGCGAGTGAGCGACTCTCGGCGGGGAATGCGACTGCGGACTCGAGGGTCTTGTAGATGACTTCACACGCGATACAAGCCGTATTGAAGATGTCCATGTTCGCGACGCGCAGGCAGGTGAAGAACAGACCAGCGACTGGAGTTTGTACCTTGGCCCGCACTCAAGCCCACGATGCTCCAGCTGCATACGACAGGCAGGCAACCAGCGTCGTAACGCTGGTCAGATGTGAGAGTGTGGCGCAGCTCCTTGCGCTGCAAACTGCAGGCTGCAGCACCAATAATACCGCGGTGGAGTAATACGACCTATACGAGATGACCCGGAAGGGCAGGCTTGCAGCTGGCTCAAATCATGCCCAATCTTTTAGGCATCACCTGTACTCGGTCTATTGATCCAGATTGGTATATGCATCTTGTCTTGTGTTGAATTCTGCCCCTTAGAGGTTTTACCATTTCAGTTGTAGCCTTAAAGTATCCCTGCTTGCACGTGACACCCAGCGCCTGTTCAACAAAATCCATCCCAGGCCTACGGCTTTGCGCCGATGTTGAATCTCGTTCACCATCGCCATGGAGGTTAACTTCGAGTTTGAGCGCCTGTCCTTGGGGCCTCGGGGGATGGAGGAGTCGTCAAGTCACGCGTTTGTCGGTTTCTCTATAGACCCCAGCGTCACGGAGGCGCTGTGCGCAGACGGGCAGGCGGCCGCAGCCTCGTCTGTCGCTGAGCAGGGAATATCCGTGGAGAGTTTCTTTGAGGAGTGTCACGATGCGGGAGTCGAGGTATTTTCCGAGTCAGATTTCGACAAGGGACCATTCATTGGGTCGGGCGCGACTATGCTGGTATACAAGGCTGTCTGGAGGGATAGATGTCAAAAGGTGGCTTTGAAGTAAGTCCAATCCGGGGGTTCGTTGGCCATAAGCAGCACTAATTTCCCTCCCGCTAGATATTTCCAAGCGCCCCTCACGAGCAAGTACGTCGACCCCAAAGCCCAGTCTGATGCGCATCGCAGACTGCTGGAAGCGTCCATGCTTGAGATGCGTGTCTTGACGGCCGAGGCTATCAAGTGGCACGAGAATATTCCAAAACTTCTCGGTGTTTCGTGGCATCGCAGCGGCAGTACAATCAGTCCTATACTCATTATGGAACTTGCTTGCGAGGAACACCCAACACTGGCCCACTTCATGAAGACACCAAGACCGACCAGTGTACGGTTAGAGCTGATCCGGGATGTCCTGGAAGGCCTTTCCGCGCTTCACGCAATGACCATCGTCCACGGGGACATCAAGCCTGAAAACATTCTCATATTTTCGTCTTCGTCCGCCACCGGATTCAGCGCTCGACTCTCCGACTTTGGCTTCTGTCGGCCGGCCGCAGACTATAAGTGGGGAGCCGGGGGGACGCCGTATTGGAATGCCCCCGAATGCCTGTCAGGCGCCCCATCAGCCCTGAAGGCAGAATCTTTCAAAAACGCGCGAGATATATATAGCTTCGGCCTCCTGATTTGTTACATACTCACAGGGGATATGCCCTTTGGCTGCGCGGCAACAGAGGATCCAACACGGTTGAAGTTGGACGACCAGGCTACGGCACTCATATCAGGGTCACTCCAGGGTGACAGTGCTCCTTTTCCAGAAGGCCTCATTGGAATTGTTGGTCGTATGGTCTCGCTCCAACCCGCGGCCCGGCCACTGGTTGATGAGATCAGAACAGTGTTGAGGTATGCCGCGACCAACTGATGACCCCGGGCATAATTCAATGTGTTGACACAAGCTTAGTGCGCTCACTAGCGAAAGAGCCGCTGCTCCAGTTCCCCAAGAGCATTCTTCAGATGCAGTAAGGCTAACCGTGAGCGTCCTGCATGCTCGGTTCAATGGGGCTGGTCACGGAGTGGGCGATTTCGGGAGTAGTCGCACCCTAGATCGGGCTCTCCCCCGAGACTTTCAGGATGCTCTTTACAAGACGATCATTGGAGTCGCAGATACCGGAAATAGCCAAGATCGAGCCGTAGCGGCGAACAGACTCGGCGTGTTCCTGCTCAATGGCTTTGGAACCCTGAAGAACTTCCGGCCAGCATTCGAATGGTTCTACAAGGCAGCCAAACTAGGTTCCGTGGAGGCCAAGAAAATGGTCTACCGCATGGAGCGGGCGGCCGAAACGTTACCCGAGCGTGTCAAGGCCGATCTCACCAGAGACGAGAGAGCCAGCTGGATGATTGATATCATAATGAACCAGGCCAAAACGTCAAACTACGATCGCAGGCTGGCTCCAGAAGGGCTGGATCCCGAGGCCGTGAACGAGAGGATTCGTCAAGTACTCGTTTTGGCCAGCCCTTACACTGTCCGGCATGGGCTCATCCGCGATATGGAGCACAATGTTGTGCGGATGCTGATGCTCTGCCGCACTTTTGACCCTCTTGCCGCCGAGACGTTGAAGCAAGTCCATGCCGCGGCCGCTTCTGTACCAATACATGCCGAAGCCCTCCAGTGTACGTTTGCCAACGATGCCGAAGCTCTGGTCGACATCTTGAGCAACCATACAGTCCCTACCTCCTTTCTAAACCGGTTGGTTACAGTCGCCTCTGACCGATGCTGCAACAGGGTTCTGAAAACCCTTTGCGTCAAGTATGGTGCTGATCCAGACTACATTGACCAACCCAGTGGACGACAATTGTGCCCAGTATTGGTAGCTGCAATGGACAGCGACCTTGCCACGGTCACAACTCTGTTGAACTGTGGTGCTGATGCCAGACCATTTCTGGCCCTAGCACCTCGTATAATTTCGGAATCCAGCTATGGAATGGCGGGTGTACTTGTCGGTCTATATAACACAGAGACTGCCCACCAACTTCTAGACGGACTGCAGTTGGCCATGAACTCACCGGCCAACCCCAGGGAAGAGATGCCTCTAGACAACACCAACCCGCCCCCCTTGTTCAAGGAGGTCATATTCAATAGCCTCGAACACCTCCATTCGCTTCTCCTTTGGGGGGCCAATCCCAACGTTCGCTTCAACGGGTGGACGGCCGTGCATCTCGCAGTCAAGATGCTTCACCCCAGTGCCTTGCTTTTCCTCCTCGCATTCGGGGCAGATCCTAACGCCCGGTGTTCACGGGAGGGTTATACGACCCCTTTACACACACTGAGCGAAGTTCGGATCAGAATGCCAGAGGGCGGTGGAAAAAAGGGGAAGATGGTAGACTTTCTGCTCCGGCCCTATGAGCCGCTACCTCTTCGGGTAGGCAGCGACGAGCTGCTCCATCGCCAAGCCCTCATTGTGCACATCCTGCTACAGTTTGGGGCCGACCCCTCGCTTTGCTGTGTCGACGGCTTCACGCCCCTTATGACCTCGCTTGTGTCTCCCTCCCCTGACGCGACAGCGCTTACGGGCGTTTTGCTGCAGTCCGGTGTATCGCTAGGGGACCGCAGTTCCAGGGGTGAGAGTGTGCTTCATCTGTGCGCCTCACTATGTGACCATGTGCATCTCGAACAGTTTCTCCGTCTCGGCGCCAAGTCTATCATTGATTCCAAGGATAGGTCGGGCTGCACGTCGCTCTTCCTTGCTTGCCTGCAAGACAATTCCAGAGATGTTGTCAAGACCCTACTTGACAATGGGGCGGATATACTCATAAGGGGAACGCGAAACATGAGTCCCTTGGACGCAGCCATGCTTACGGCAGACCCTGGTACACTTGAAGAGGTCTTCGAGCACCTGTCCACACTCCCTGAAGAGTCGATGAAAATGCTCTGTTCTGGAACAAGCGAAGACGGCCGCACCGTTCTTCATTACTGTCTCTCATGCCCAGACATTTCTGTCTCGACTAACGCTCTCCGCCAGCTTATAGCCCTAATTCCGTTGGACATCACAAAGTCGCTAATAACACGACCCGACGCGAAGGGATGTACTCCATGGCAACTAGCATGTACGGGGAACAGAACAGTGTGCGAGACCATTTCATCCTTCGTCGGCGTCATCAAAGTCGCATACGATCCCTTTGCGGGCCTCGCCGACACTATCTTGTGCACCGTCGAAGATATCTCCAATAGCAGACAGGAGTGTCTGGAAACAATTGAAAGCAACAGAAGTACAAGAATGGCCGAGTTGGAAGATGTTGGCTTGGATAGGGGCCTTGAGCTTGTGGAAGCATCCTATCAAGCTGAATTGGATGAAGCTATCCGATCTGAGGGAGAGCATAGCCGGGAAGCGACCTGGCGAATGAACACTTTAGGCACCGTCCATGAACGATATGGTCGGCTGAAGAGAGCGCAAGAGGTGTACTACCAGGGATGGAAAATGTCGATGCGAGTCCCTGGCCCCATCAGTCCCCTAACGCAAGATTTTGCGTCCAAGATAGTTCGCGTACTGGGCGATCGCGGCGCCGAGAACGAGCTTCTTGATGTGGTAGAGTGGCACGCCCGTCACGGAGCAGATACCATTACCGGGGGTATTGTTCTACACCACCGAGAGGGACACGAGGGTAATACACGTCCTCCACTAATAGGAGGTGTAGAGGACACCACCGTCGCGGGTCTACCGGAGTCGCAGGTCTGTTCCAGGAAGGGCTGCACCAAGCCGCCGCGGATAGTCTGCCATGGTCAGTTGGGCCCAAAGATCTCGGGAGCATCGACATTAACATGGAAACAGGATGCAAATATGCAAGCTACTGCTCTGAAAATTGCAAGGTACAAGATATCGTCGACCCGGCGGTCCAGCATCTCTCCGTCTGCTTCCCAACCGAGCAGGTCGGGATGTCCCAGGCCGTCACCGTCCAGAGTCGGAGTCTACATGACCCTGGCACGCGCAAGATCGTGCAGTTGGTTTGGGAGGAGTCCCCCATGACCAGACGTCGCCCAGCGCCACCAGCACCGGCTGTGGTGCGCGTGGCGATGGGCAAGTTGACGCCGCGCTTCTTCAACAAGCCGGTCCGGTTCCGTCTACCGCCCAACAGCCTCATGATTTTCCTCAAGACTCATCTCTACGAGGTCCGGTACGACATGAAGTCGAAGAGCCCATGGGTCAGAGTAAATGCCCTTGCGTCCTATGTCGAGATGCACGCCGCCATCCGCCCAATTCCTGAGGCGGTCGAGGCTGCGGAACGAGAGGCAGGGGCCCAAGACGGTGCGGAGCTGACTATATGGTTCGAGGTTGGCTTCGACTTCGACCTCAAAGGGTACTTTGAAGGGCAATCTTGATTCGCTGCTCTGCTCGTCCGCCCCGACACGAAGCTGCTTGGGAGTTGACTATAAACGTAGGTAGTGTGCGAATACTGACAGGTGAAAAGCCGGTCTGACATGCTATTTCGTCTTTAACAGCACTCTCGTATTCGACTTCGTTACCTTAAGTGTCTATAAACCTACTGTACTAATTACCATTATTAATAGGCCTAATACCAACTTTTATGGCCTATATACCTTCCCCTTTTCGATCTTTAGGGGTTTAAGTTAGTATAAGAATATTTAGTTTATATATCCTTTCTAACTTCTTAGGACCTTAGTATTAAGTCCTTAATAATATAAATAAGAAGTATCTTTTATGTAATAAAGAATAACGTGGTTAATAAACATGCTGACCGGATAAGTATGCTGACCACTACCCTATACCATTCACAACCCCTCTTTCGGCAAGCAAAAGAAAAAAGCCACCACCAAAAATCAACAACTTCACTTACACAGAACTTGACCGAATTAATAGAAATCCGTGAAATTTTTCTTTCATAAATAATAAATAGGGTTTATCTATTATACTCTGGTTTTTTT
>PVQB02001288.1:0-24345 GCA_002980475.2 Fusarium beomiforme | reverse complement strand
TTGTTACACTCAAAGAGATAACCTTATAATCTAACTTTTCAACAGGACAAGCCATGAAGAAGCACTATCATCAGTCGCTTGAGAAAGCCTCAGCTGAAAAGGCATGCCCGGTAGTGATCCATGCCGAAGCCATGATTTGCCAATTTTAGGTACACTGTTTCGGGGCACGACGCCTCATTTTCGGCCCCTTTGCGCTATGATCTGCAAGGACCATTCCAGACCAGCCCATTCTTACGCTGAGAATGGAATTGTATGCAATGTAACATGTTTTCTACGTAATAGATTCTCAGAGTCGCTGCGTATTGGTCGTATATCTGGCATCGATATGTGCGAACTGCAGAGTCAGCTGATGGGCTTTCATAACGGGTCTTGTGAGGCATTCACTGACGCCAAATAACAGACATGGTTTGAACATTAGCCATTTCGAGGGATCCCCAGATTTCAGAACCGAACAAATGTTTGGTTATCGCCTGAGATTCATCCATATCATGGACGACTAAACGCTTGTAAAAGGGCCGGCCAACGACCGACCAATGGGGAAATATAAGCAGGCAGGCCTTCATAATAGTAACCTATTGTACGATGAAGAAGATTTTGTCGTAGCCGGTATTTCTTACTAACACGAGCTTTTTGCCGATTGGAGGTGTTCTTTATCAATTTGGAATGGCGTGAAGCCCCTTACATGCCTCAAAATTGTCACTTCTAATATTCGATGTATCACAGCCCATGTACACCAGCTAAGACGAAACAGTCACTTCCAAAGAAAGTAGACAGCATGTTGTGGGGAAGATATTACGTGAATCATTTTTTTGAGTCATCATGCTCGTTGCCTAAAGTTTAACAGAGGATGAATCAGGTGACAAAAATAAACGAATCAAAAGGCCTCCTAAAGTATCCTAAGCTTTCCTTAATTATTTTATCACGTAGGACTAACGTCTTAAGTATTCTGATTCTCTTGATTGGCTTGCTACATTTTGCTGAAATATTGTAAACTTTGTCACCTAAACTAAGACAAAGGAGGCCAGCCAATAACAGTTACCTGTGTTGGCAGACTAAAGTGTATTTCCCTCTATCAGCCAATAACAAGAACTTCGGTACCATTAGACTCACCATGCGCCAAAGAATGTTCTTCTTTTGTAATAAATGCTACGTAATTTAGTCCCTAGGTCTTCGTGACGCCAGCATTGGCCACCCTGTATGTTTCCCTTCCCAGCTCGCTCCCTGCTGCCACGGAGTTAGATACTTAAATCTTACTCAAAACTTTAGCTTTTATGTCTCTATCTGGGCATCTGCAGAAGCTCAAGATGTCGACAGTCATTTATTGTGGATCTTCTGGTCGCCGTGCTCTGGGGGTCCTTGCTTCGTGCCTTGTTACTCGGATACCGACACGCTCAAGAGAGAGACAGCTTTGGAATGCTCTCCCATGAAAAGCTTAGAATGCTGTACCTGTTGGAAAGGAAACCCTGTAGACTATTCGCTGATGGCTTGGTGGGGAGGGGAGTCGGGCGCGTCGAGGGGTACCAGTTGCAGTAAGATGTTTTCTCGTTTGAAGCAGATTGCCCAACTCCAAATTTGAACCAATACCCAGCTTTTTGGTCATTCGTTTGTTTCTAGGATCTCTTGTTCACCCGGTATTTTTGCAGTCGCGCCGAAGTCGGCCATCTTCTTCGTCACCTGCTTGATATGTTTCTCCAACGCCCTAATTAAAGGATGATATGCTGTCGCATCCCAAGTAAGAGCCGAAATTGGGTTTCACGACGAGACTCTCATTCTTCTGGATGATAGTGAGAGCGGTTTTCAGTATCGAAGATGGCTACAATGGTCTTCAAGGTTGCGGAAGGGCTTTGAATTGATCAAGGTTTGGTTTGGGGGGCCTTCGATCGAGAAGATTGAATTGTTTCGGACAAGGAATGTTTTCGAGGGGTTTTCTGAACAGAAGATGGGCCAAGAAGCTGGACTTTGCGCACGAGGGTCGGCTGATAACAGAGTCATGTTGGACAGTAGATCTTCTTTTACGGAGCTACAGTGAGTCTCCACGAACTGACCTAAGAGCCTGTCGCCTCGATGAGTTTGCTCCATTTCCTTGCGGGGAGTTCATTCAATTGCTTGCTTCTCTGGACAGTGATGAGGATGGCAGCCATCTACCTGGTGCCTAGTAGGGAATTTTAATGGTATATAAGGGGTTATAAGTAGCTACCTAATGTCTGGGGACGCTTCACCATTCAAGCTGTGGTTGAATGGCCACTGTGAACATGTATTTTTTGGCTTTTTTTGTAATCGCTCTGAGGTTCGAAAGTATAGCGCTATTGCGTTTTCAGTCTCTATAGAAGGTAATATCTCCTTTTTGCATATTATAGTTCGTGTTAATCTGTGAGGTATTTGTCGGGCGACGCTTCACCATGCTAGTCATGGCCTAATGGTCATGGCGAAACATTGTGATTTTTTTCTGTGTGGTAAAACTCTATCGCTACCTCTCGTGTTCGAAGACTCGTTGCTGCGTCCAAAGGAACTAGTGCTTAACAGTAAGACAGGTTATAGTTGAGGTTGCATGCTAAAGTATTGTCGGGCGACGCTTCACCATGCTAGCTATGGCCTAATGGTCATAGTGAACATTGTGATTTTTTTCTTCATGTCGGGAGATGAAACTCTGTTTCATTGTTCCCCGGTTCGAAAACTGTGCTGTCGCTCTGTTGCTCACGGGTAGTAAATTCGGTTGATAATGGTATAGGCTAGGTTGAGGGCTAAGGGAGTGTCGGGCGACGCTTCACCATGCTAGCCATGGCCTAATGGTCACGGTGAACATTGTGATTTTTTTCTCCCTCTTTAGGTCTTGAAACTCTATTTAGCAGCTCTCGAGTTCGAAATCCTCGCTGGTATCCGGTGTCTCATGGAGGCGGCTCAGATGACTCAAACAACTCTTAGCTCAGGTTACATGGTAAGCCTCTGTCGGGCGACGCTTCACCATGCAATGCTGTGGCCTAGCGGTCGCAGCGCATGTTTTTTTGACCTTTTTGTATCTCAACTCAACCAAAACCCTGTCTTAAATCTTACTGTTTCGATTCCCATGTCGTCTCTCCCTCTCTAGTCCATTCTTCATTTCCTTATCGGCCGCAGACGCACTTCTGTTCTTGACGTTTCAGGGTAATACTTGTCTTGTAGAGGTATGCAGTTTAGCCATCTCCCTTTTGGCTATTTTTCATCTTTCGCGAAATCCTGCGTAAACTTTATGTTTCAGCATTTTATTGCTTTATTGCGCCAGGAGTATTTGTTCATGAGTGAAGGGAGGCATGAAGGCGGAGATCTGCGCGCTAGAGCTGTCTTGCGTTCGCGCTTGGCGATCTTCCCCACGGGGCGGGATCACGTGAAGCCCTCTGCGCACCATTTCTCTTCAACCACATCTATACTCACTCCTCTTTTATTTCTTCTCATCATTCTCACCAACAATTTGCTCTATTTTCCGCTGCGTATATGGACAGCACCGTATTACTGGTCCTGTAAGCCACATGTGGCTCAGTAACAGCGCGCTCCCCTCCTTCACGTGCTGTCGCTCACCCAGCTCGCGGAGCAGGAAGGAGCAACTTCCTCAACAAGCGACTCCTGCCACGAAGAATCTTCCCGCACCTGCCATACGCCATGAACTTCCATAACCTTATAAGCTGTCAAAACATCGTATGCTTTCACCAATTACTGAAGCGGTGGCTGGGTGGTTAAAGCATGGTGAAGCGTCGTCCGCGTGGATCCAAGGTCCGCCGGTTCGACTCCGGTCCGCTTTGTCTGCGTGGGAGTTGCAGGCTCGGTGATTGCCCCCTGGGACCACTCGGGGGTAAATTCCTGTTCATTCTGTGTTCAGGGTGGATTAGTAGGCACGCCCAGTGCTTTGCGAACCTTATTGTGGTGTTGATGACCTCAAAAGGGGTTGCAACTGTAGGCGCACACTTGTTCTTTTTTGTCCCATATTATTGGTGAAGCTTGTTCAAAAGCATTTGAGATATCATTTGAGTGGTTTTGGAATCCCTGATTTCCAGGTTGCGCTGTTGTGTCTCTGTTCTTTGACTGGGTTCCCTATGCTCTCCTTGTTGCGGGAGGTGGGTGATAAGACGAACCAAATACGAAAGAGAACAGGGGCTTCACATACGCTTCGAAAACTCGAAAATTTGTTTCGAATGATGCTCAGCTTGTCAATTTCACCCATAGAGGCGTAGAAAACGATCTGTACCCCTTGTAGAACGAGCTGAACTTGATTCAAGTCTCGCCCCTATAACTACGCCCAGCCGGCTCGCGACCCAAATGCTGCAGAGCTTTCGTGCAGGCGCTTCAGTTTACAGGCAAGAAGTCTGGTGTAGCAATATTGGCCGTTTCAGAAGTCTATTGGGCACTTTACAGTTTCAATGTCTTGGCCCAACTTTCTTGGTATGAATAGCTATTCTGTGAAGCGCAAGATATCTTAGCAATAAGGTCGCTCAATGACAGAGGGGAGCATACAATGTAATATGCCTAGCCATCATTTGTGTCCCAATTACATCTTGATTGATCATAGCTCTAGAGATTTTATTACAGGCATTGTTAATGTGTAGACTAAAGACACTAGACAGGAAATGCAAAGCTCATTATCCATAAACGCTACAAGTCGCGCTTCAATTATCAATCATTCATGGAAGAGCTGTTCAATATTTCTATACTGTATAAGCTTTCTTCTTTTTTTTTTGGTTGGGCTAATGGCGCTCATGTTTTTGATCGCTTGATCTAGACCGTGTTAATATATAGAGCGAGGCTGTCGTTGCCATTACTGTATGGTAGTAGAGAATACCGGGTCTCTTTCTCTATCCGAATGATCCGAGAGAAAACAATTATATAGGAAATCATACGACAAGGTTGGTCTACAGATACTACCTTACCGTACTGTAGGTTATGGAATCACGGCGTCTATGCAACCCAACCAAAGCGCAGCCCCAACCTCCCCACTAACAGCCGCGCAGTAACCCAATTCCTCGTAAATTAAAACCTCTAAACCAACCAAAACGAATGCGAATCCGACCATCCGGTTGTACAGTGCCATTTCTGTACATCAATGACGTCTGTGGTGCCAGTCAGCACTAGGTAGCCGTCCATTCATTGACCGTCTACGGATCACACGGCTCGAAGCGTTAATTAACTTTCGGAACGTCGTTCGTCCAGTCAGCGCGATGCAGCCTCATGAGGGGAATATATAACATGTCACCATGACCTGTTCTCTTCAACCCAAGTTATTCGTGTTTACTTACTTACGATGGCGTTTTTAATGTCTCTTCTTCTTTTTACGGTGCTGAAGCTTGCAGATGCCGCGGCGACTAATAAGTCTTCATCTCCAAAAATAAGCTGGGGAGATTGTCCGACTTTAATTCCACCCGGTGTTGACTGCGGAAAGATCAGCGTCCCGCTCGCATATCAAAGCGGGAACTCCACGTCGGCAAAGGGAGATGATACAGTCGAGCTTGTCTTTGTCCGCTTGAACCATACAGGTAAAGGCGAGAAACAAGGCGTTCTATTCTTCAACACCGGCGGACCTGGTGCTTCTGGAGCCATTACTGTCGCTGGATCGCCATACGTCTCGGCGATTTCTTTCTCGGATGAGCTCCGCGATGCATACGATATCATCGGTCTTGATCCCCGTGGTGTCGGCGTGAGCAGTCCTGTTAAGTGCGACCCCAAGGCCTTCAACAAACGCGTTAAGACGTTCGTTACTACAGATGAAGAATACGATGCTCTGTTCAACTACAGCCGGAGTGTTGGTGAGAGCTGTGCCAAATTTACCGGTCCACTGATCAACCATCTTGACTCGGTCCATGTTGCAAAGGATCATGAACTCGTGCGCAAAGCTCTTGGTGTTGAGAAATTCAACTACCTTGGTCTTTCATACGGTACGCTGCTCGGCGCTACCTATGCGTCCCTATTCCCGAAATCCGTGGGCCGCATGGCTCTCGACGCAAACGTGGATCACTCCCAGTCCGAGATAGCAACGCTCCTAGCAGAAGCAACTGCCTACGAGACTGTTCTCGATCAATTCTTCAAATGGTGTGATCACAACTCAACGTGTGCTCTTCACGGGAAGAATGCCAGCCGTATCTGGGACCAGACCCTCGCTCGCGCAGACTCCAAGGCTATTCCGGCACCAGGCTGTAACGGAACCTGTCGGTCTGACGTAACGGGTGAAGAAATTCGATACAGTGCGCAAGAGATGCTCACCTTTGTTGATCTGGAAATTGGCTCTGGATCCACCTGGGCTGCTCTTGGAGATGCTATTCTTCAAGCGAGCAAGGGCAATGCGACTGCACTCTCGACTCCAACTCCCAATGAAAAAGTCGTCAACAATCCCGGCGGATCTCCCTATAGTTACCTTGCCATCGGCTGTCAAGAATGGTTGCACAAGTCCAAGACTTCCGTGGACCTGCGTCAAAAACTTGTCAACACCGTGACATTTGCTCCAAGGACACGGGGTGCCACACAGACGTATTACTACGAAAGCACATGTATCGGCTGGCCTGCAAACTTGACGAATCCTCAGGGGCCTCTGGCGGATGGTATTAAGCATGCCCCTACGATTCTGCTCACAGCTTCGGTTTATGATCCCGAGACGAGTCTTACCTGGGCGGAGGGGGTCAGGGAGCAGTTGACGCGTCGAGTGAGTATCACGAGGAATGGACCTGGACACACGAGTCATTATCTTGGGGGTGATACCAGCAAGGCTATGGATAGGTTTTTGGCTACTGGGAAGTTGCCTAGGGACGGTACTGTTTACAAGTCCTGAGTTCAGGTATGCTGTCATGATGAATAGAGAATATTGGTAATGCTGGAAATGAACTGATGACTGACTAAATGCAATCTCATTTCATCATACTTCTACGAGTCATCTATCTCATCTTTAAATACATGCGCTATTTACACAATGATTGAGATCAGTTTATGCTCTCATAGCTACCAAGATAAAACGGAAATGTCTCTAAATCGCGTGGGCTTGTTGCTATTGATAGTAAAGCATAGATGCTTTCGGGATGATGTCGTTGGTCGAACTGCTTGCAGCGATTGGAAGCAAACTGGGGCTAACCTGGCTGCTTGGGAACGCCCTCCCTGTCATCAGATCGGCCTAGCTCCTTAGTTCAGCCCTACGGAATTTGATGTCATTCTTCATGCAGCCTTAAGTGTATCCAGAACAGCAAGCATTGACTTCATCTTTCATCATCGGGTTCTTGAAGGAGCCAACGCAAGAGACCGAGCGGAGGTTGGACGTAGCACAACATCCACGGCCTTCGCAAACTTTTCAGTTCCAATCTCCGAGCCCATTTCAAAGCACGTATCACAGTTCTTTGTAATGAACACAGAAAATCTCATCTGTGTAACAAAGATCCACAGTCCGGCCTCGGTATCCCACCAACTCCGAGAAAAGCGGGCTTCAACTTTCCGCCGGGGCCGGTCTGATTACGTGAGCAGCTGATGTGATCAGGTCGTACAAGAGCAAATAGCTTCGGGTATAAGTCAACAGGATTCCCAACCATTCCCTATACAGCATCCATCGACATCACCTTACACATCATCAATATGACCAAGTTCAAGGTTACAGTGACATCCGACACCGTCTGCCCTTGGTGCTATGTTGGTCGCCGACAGCTCCAGGCCGCTCAGCGCCTCTGGGAGCAGAAGTACCCCGACTCAAACGACACTTTCGACATCAGCTACAAGCCTTTCCAGCTAGCGCCTGATTGGGCACGCGGTCCTGCGTCCAGCATCTCCAAGGAAAAGTTTTATCTCGAGAAATTCGGTAGAGATCGCGTGGTCAAGATGCAGCAGCATCTCAAGGGCGTTGGAGAATCTCTCGGAATCGACTTCAAGTTCGGCGGACAGACTGGAAACTCGAGGGACTCACATCGACTAGTCCAGCTGGCCAAGAAACATGGTCAAGAGGCTGAAGGCAAGGCGCTGGATGGTCTCTTTGCTGCATACTTCGAGAAGAACGACGATATTACCAGCTACGACACCTTGAGAAACGTGGCTGTCGAGGCGGGAATTCCTGAGGATGAGTTCCAGAAGGCTATTGTCGAGAGCGACGAAGGTGGCCCAGAGGTGGACAAGCTTGCGGGCGAGGCGCGCTATTCTGGTGTCAATGGTGTACCCGACTTTGTTCTTCAGGATCGGTTCCGACTTCATGGCGCCAATGACCCGTCGACATTTGTCAGCGTTTGGGAGAAGATCAAGGCAGCTGAGCTGTAATCAGATCAATCGCTTCGGGTGGTCAGATTGAAACAAGACTTCTGTACGCTTCTCGAGGACATTGTTCCAGAGGTGTTGACCTTGGAAGCCTGGGACATAGAATAGTAATCCGATTTCCTGACTCGTCCACCAACTTGCCCTGTCCATGTTACCTGAGCCCAACACCAAGTACTCGTCGTCCACAAGAGTCATCTTAAAGTGACTGACAACTGGCTCGTCCTCTTGGTCGCGTCTTGCGTCGAGCTGTTTGTAGTAAAAGATCTCCAGCTTGCCTGGTGCAGGTGATTGTGCCTCGGGATCCGATGGTCGTGGCTGATTGACAAGAGCATTGTATCTCTGGATAAACTTGCGCAAACACCAGGATGTCGTTGTGCCGGCTGTAACTAGTTGCTCGATAAGCATCATACCCTTGCTGGTTCTGATCTGAACATCAACTCCGCGGGCAAGCGCATCCAACAGACTCTCGACGACGGGCCAGGAAGTGACGTTCGGCGTGAGGATGGAGATTCGTCGCTGTGCGTTAGCGAACAGGGTTAGAAGCGCTGCGTTCAAAGGCGTCATTGGCGGATCCGTCTGCGAGAGGAATGGGAAGAAAGAGAATCGTGGGTTGCGATGATGCGGCGAAGGAAGAAAGATGGTTGGGACCGGACCATTAGCTGGGAAATCGATGGACTGCGTTGCCGACGCTTCATTGTTTGCTTGTACCTCAGGTGGCGCTCGCTGAACAAACTGAGTATCTTCCTCCGAGTCAACCCTTCGTTGAGGTTCATCGTTATGGCCCCAGACGCGATCATAAAACGCCAAGAGACGGTCCACGATATCACCCTCAACCTCGACGCAACCTTCGAACCATCTCTCCCAGCTGACGTTACAACTGGGAACCCAGGCTCTCTTTCCGTCGACAATCACAAACTTGGGGTGCATGACGCTTAGTGGTATGAAGAAAATGCTCTTGACGGTGAGGTCGATACCAGCTCTCTGCAGTAGTTGTTGATCTGGAAGGCCTAGCTTAGACCACTTTGACGGGTCGTAGATATAGCCATCTCGAGACGCAGGGTGAAAGAGTTTCTGGAATAGCCCAAATGATGAGAATCCAATCGTGATACGTAAAGGCGTCTTGACGTTGGCTTCAATGCGCGCTGTCGCAAGCTTCTCGAGTGTTTCGCGAATAGTGTCCAGAGAGGGTGAAGCAGCCCAGTAGCAGGTGATGAGCTGAACTGAGTGTTTGGCGCCCAGAATAGCCGGCAGAAGAGCACGCGTGTATATAGAGTGTCCTGTTCCTACGTATAGTGTCTTGGGTGAGCTGGTTGTGATGAGAGAATCAATGTTGTTGACGTAGTAACTTGGGAAGTCATCTTGTTGCTCGTCGCGTCGCGATTGAAGGAGCTCCTTCCATGGCCGGACAAAAGATTGAGGAAATTCAGTCGCTTCCGCCATCTCCATAACTATATGCAGAATCTCGGATGATTTAAATGTGTGTAGAGGTGAAGTGCCATCTGAGAAGTAATTAAGATGAGATGTTGGCGGCTTAGCTGATGACGCGGAGAGCTTAGGCGATGCCAAGCAATCCACTTTCTACAAGGTTTAAGAATCCGGGGGGAAACAAATGATGCACTCTATTGAGAAATTATATGAACTCAAAGACCAATAAGTTTAACTGGCAAACGCAAACGCTTCCCAAAGTTGAGACGTCGCGCTCCACTGCTTTCAGCGGGTTCAGCGGGTTCACCGGTTCATCAGTTCGCCAATGGTGTACAGCGGATCAAACATGCACAACGAAACATGAACAGCAGCACCAAATACTTTAGTAAAGATGAAATAAACAAATGAAACAATATAACAATAGGGTAGCAAACGACTCTCTTCATGTTCATCAATTGACACTCTTCGAATGAACCGCGGCTTTAGTAATCTCCACGACTCGCTCACCGCCTTCAAGCTCCCCGGCAGAATCCCCCACCACGGACACCTCCTATCTTCCCATGGCGCTCAATTGACTTTCCCATCAACCACCAAAACACCCTCAAGTCGCCACAATGTTGTCTGGCGTTTTGATCTTCAATCAAAAGGGCGAGAACCTTATCTTCCGCGCCTTCCGGAACGACTGTCGTCCTCGTCTCGCAGACGTCTTTCGCATTCAGGTCATCTCCAACGCCCAGGTTCGATCGCCAATCCTCACTCTCGGAAGCACAACCTTTAGCCATGTCAAGCATGAGAATATCTACCTGGTCGCTATCACAAAGAGTAATGCCAATGCTGCGCTTGTGTTTGAGTTTCTCTACAGGCTGATTCAGCTTGGCAAGGGCTACTTTGGCAAGTTTGATGAGGAGGCTGTCAAGAACAACTTTGTCCTGGTATACGAGCTCCTAGATGGTATGTTCTGCAATCCCCGGTCTACGATGGCGCTGACATGGTGCAGAAATTATCGACTTTGGATATCCTCAAAATACAGAAACCGATACCCTCAAAATGTACATCACCACCGAAGGCGTCAAGTCCGAGTCCCGCCGCGAAGACACATCCAAGATCACAATGCAAGCCACCGGAGCCCTCTCCTGGCGCAAGGCAGACGTAAAGTACCGTAAGAATGAAGCTTTCGTCGACGTTATCGAGGACGTCAACCTGCTCATGTCCGCTACCGGCGCTGTCCTGCGCGCAGACGTTACCGGCCAGATCATCATGCGCGCTTACCTTTCCGGCACGCCCGAGTGCAAATTTGGTCTCAACGATCGTCTACTTCTTGATAACGATGGCTTGCTGAGCCTTCCGAGCGGAAACAAGATGGGCACAAAGGCAACAAAAGCCGCGGCTGGAAGTGTTACTCTTGAGGACTGTCAATTTCACCAGTGTGTTAAGCTTGGTAAATTCGATGCCGACCGTATCATCAGCTTCGTTCCTCCCGATGGTGAATTCGAGCTCATGCGATATCGCGCTACGGAGAACGTCAACCTCCCCTTTAAAGTCCACGCCATTGTCAACGAAGTCGGTCGGTCAAAGGTGGAATACAGTATCGGTGTGAAAGCCAACTTCGGCTCCAAGCTCTTCGCCACAAACGTCGTCGTCAAGATCCCCACGCCTCTTAACACCGCAAAGATCACCGAGCGCTGCACGCAGGGCAAGGCAAAGTACGAACCTAGCGAGAACAATATCGTGTGGAAGATTGGTCGCTTCACTGGTCAGAGCGAATACGTCCTCAGCGCTGAGGCGATTTTGACAAGCATGACGAACCAACGAGCATGGAGTCGACCGCCACTGAGCATGAACTTCAGTCTGCTCATGTTTACAAGTTCAGGACTGTTGGTGCGCTATCTTAAGGTATTTGAGAAGAGTAATTATTCGAGCGTTAAGTGGGTGCGGTACATGACGAGAGCAGGATCATACGAAATAAGGTGAGTACTCCCGATGTGATAGATAAACACAGCTAACAGGACAGATTTTAAATGCATATAAGTGGTAGAACATGTATGGCGTTATGGTATATCCCGGCAAAAGTCGAGCGGGCGGTTTCTTTAGCATCAAACCATTATCCAATTCTGTCCCTTCGTGATCACTCATCTTCAACTACCAAAACTCTGACACCTTGAAACTTTCCTCTATCTGCGCCTTCTTGTTGACTCTTGATTGCAGCATCAATCAGACATGCGAAAATGTACGATGGGTGTTCCTCCTCCCATCCAAGCGCTGAAAGGTTCCGGGCTTCGACGTAGCGTCTCGAAACTGCGTGTACGATATCCCCCGGTCTCTCCTGATCATCAGTGTTCTTCGTTCGGAGACCTTTCCAAAGTGAATCACGCGTTCGAACTTCGCTCATCGTGACGTTCTGCCTGCCGCACTGCTTGCACCGCCCTGTGCAATTATCCACGAGATACAACACCTCGAGCCCCTTCTGGATCGTACAGGCAAAGAATGCAACCTCTTCAAGACCTAGCTCGCCGTACAACCCTGTCGCCCACGTTTCGGAAACGTCAATGGCTACCTTTTTCGCATTCTGTAATGCCGATGCTATTTCCGGTGACCACTGGTTCTCGAGGATGTCTTTGATTGGCGGTGGTACGAGGAGTGTTTCGGTGGCTAGGTCGTTGTGGTCGGATGGTTCCTCTCGGAAGCGCAGCATGAGAACGTCGGTTGCTGGGACAGAGATCTTTTGAGCTCGTCCAGGGAGGTAGATCTCGTTCATGTCCTGCCTCGCCTCTGTTTCTTTGATAGTCTGCTCCGCGAGACGATTTATCAGCCTTGATGTGGCTGTTGCGTGATACACGCTTGGATCAAATGTAGCTTTTGACCTGACGTTCTCGAGACGGTCGAGAAACACCATCTTTTTGTAGTTGTTGAGCTTGGCATCTCCTGCTTTATCCTTCCTTTGTGTCTCAAATGCTCTTTCGGCACGCTCGTCACCTTTCCATGAGGGAAAACAGACGTCAAAGATGTGCATGGCTGGCCCGGGATGTGTGTAAGTCTGCCATATCTTCATCTGCAACTCCAGCGGGAGATTGCCAAAGTGTTTGAAAGCCATTTCTATGCACAGAGATGAGCGATAATAATGGTTGAAGTGTAGCTCTTGAACTGATATCTCCTATGATGTGTGTCATCCTATTTGTATTGCTGGTGTTCTGACCACCCGCCGAGGTATCACGTCAGCCAGTCTCAGCGCTAACAGATCAAATGTTCTTAATGGACAAAGATATATTAAGGCTGATCTATGGTGTTGGCAAATGGCAAATCAGGTCTGGGAATTGCAACTACTTGGCGAATATCATTACGTGTGCCGAAGATATTGGTATCTGTGACTCTATGTGCTGATGTTGTGAGATATTGGTTCGTGAGATGGTTCGTCCACCAGTCCGATTTCGTCAGCGCTTGCGTGCAGGCGTTGTTAACGAAAGCATCGTGTTTCCCTTGACTGCTTGGTGGTTACAATGCGTTGGAGTGTTGTCGTTCGTGGATATGGTTTGAGGATCTCGTAGCATAACTCCCAATCAGCCCAGGCTCTCATCACTCGGCTCCCGAGTAATCCAGCTACCTTTATGTTCTTGCCAAGGCTAATGATCTGGTCATTCTTCCTTTGTCAAAGACATCTCAGTCCGCCTGTTGGTGTTCGTGGCAATGCGATGGTGTAGCTGAGTGCGATCATTGGGCTCACGGACCACGTGCCGACGAAGAGCCTAAAAATCAAGTCCTTCAAGGGTGGTAAGACCATCTTCGAAGTCACTGTACATCAAGTTCTTAATCTGTACAGAAGTTGGCACAACCCAAAAGTTGCATGTGCAGCGTCTCTTTCCTGTACAGCCTCTCCTTCTCGTACAAGAATAGGGCTTTCTCCTATACGCTTAACCGGAAACACTATCCTCCCCATGAAGTCTAACTTCTGGTCGTTCATGATCACGGTGGGGTGCGGTCTGAAGTGCATGACCGCAAAGTCATATTTGTACTAGACATTGTACACGAGCTATACGTGTCGATGCACACAATGTGAATGGCCGGGGTCAGTCGGGGATGTAAAACAGAACCATTTTGGGCTTTTTGTCCCGTTTACGATAATGTTACTTGGTCTTTACTTCATTGAAGTTGATCATCTTCTACCTTTCATCCATTGACATCTGCCCATGCTCAATGCCAATCTCCTTGGCTTCAATCTAGATTAACACCGTTCGAAATGTCTTTCGTGGCTTCGATAGCGGTCTTGGACATTACTGGATTCTCTTCAAGTCGAGCAACGGAGGGGTGCGTGCTTGGGGGTAAATCTTCAGCCGCCTTGGGGCTCAAGTCATTGCCACTCGAGGCTCGCACGTCCTTTGTTTGTCGAGATGCATTGATGGAGACGGCTGTCTGGCATTCCCAAAGTTCTTCCATTTCCCCTTGAGATACCTCGAACATCTCGGCTTTGTTAGCGGTGTTGCAAGGTGTAGTGCAGGTAGGCTCTCAAGAAGTACCGCTGCAACTTGTCAAGGAGCCACTTACAGAATTCTCTTCGGGTCCTCACATCGAGCTCTCAAATTTCAAGTAATCTCCTGTGGGTTATAAATTCTGGGCATCACAGGATCGGCTCGTGTCTATCGATGCCACTGCCTCTGGTCACCACAGATTCCTCGCCAAGCCCTCACTAAGGTCTCAGACCTCAAGGAACAAAGATAAAGATATGGATGGTCATAGCGGAGCTTCTCACTTTCGTTTAAATTACTCGGAACGGTAGTTACAAAGTTCGTTTAGAGTTCAAGAATGTGTCGGCGATGCCGGTGGAGGGGTCGGTGGACGCCATAACTCCGGTGGGACGGTCTCGCGGCGACACGGAGTGTAACTACTAGTAGCATAGAGCGTAAAATTCAATGAATATCCCTTAGCTTGGATGTATAATTAATTGTCTCTTTTGGCATTGTTGGGAAATTATAGTCCATCGAGCTATTACCTTATAGGTGAGAATATAACGTTGAGTCAGCTCGGCCTAGTGAGGGAGGAACTCGGCGATTGGCACGCATCAGAACAACTCCTTGGATGTTAGAGAGTTCTCGAATAGGCAATTATGATCATTCATATTAGTACTGGCAAGGGTAGTGTTCTAGACTTGCGTTTCTGCATCGCGGCCATGAGGCTGGCCGTAAGACAAGCGTAGCAATATTCAGCCTCTGTAACAAGCTCTGGACACTCAACGCAGCGTACTCAACTCAATATTCAATGGCCATCTATGATCTCTCGATGCCTTGCTGTTGTATTTTAATTGTGATCGACCTATGGGCAGTCCATCGAGCTCCCCATAGTAAGGAATGCAGTTCTGAACTCCGTTCTAGGCCAACACTTAGATTGACGATCGTCAATAAAACGTCATATCTTCAGCAACCCCGTTTTTTATATTCTCCGACGGATATTCAGGGCTTTCAAGCTCTCATACCTCGCTATATTAGCGCTGACTGGTCGTCCATCAATCTATACACGACAAACCGCTTCTGCACTCCGAAGCAATATATCCCCAGCTGCTGGATATCCAAAACAGTATCCCGGGATTGAATCTAGTTGATTGGCTCTATTTTCGGCTGCAAACCCACGCTGATGCACAATTTCCCATGCCCATGCTAAGCCAACATGGTCAAGGCAACACAACCACGAGAATGCCACGCGTTTAGTGAGACCTGAGTAAGCACCCAAACTACCGCAGACTAGGGAAGCTAGAACACTTGGCTGGCCTTCGCTTGCGGGTATGGTTTTGCTTTCTCCGCGGTATAGAGCTATAGTTACATCGTCTGCTGGCAATCGCCTCGCTAAAAAAACATGTCATGACGAAAACAGGCTACAAGAAGGAGTATTTTCTCCTGTGGCCGAGAACACTGTCAATGCCATGAGATATCCACGAGGTCTGTGTGAAACTAGTGCCCGTTTCACTGTCTTTCATCTTGGGCAGCAATCGAAGATGATAGGTTGGACCGAAGAAACTCTGTATTTGCGGGAACCGCTCGCGTCTAAGTTCAACGCCGAACAACTGGGCCCTGTCGCTTACAGCTCTTGTCCGATTAAGATCCGTCGCACCATTACTCTTTAAGCAATGGTTTCACCATTCACGGAAATGCTTTCTCTTGGGTCGGGCCGGTTGTTGGCCAGTGCGGAAAGTCGTCATGGGCTCGTTCAGCCCTATGGATATTGCAATTGTATAAACGACGGTCGGGACCCTGCAGTTGGCCCGGCTCGTGATACGACCGAGGAAAGCATAAAGAGGCCCTTTCATCTCATAGAGTTTGTCTGGGGGTCAAGTGTTGTTAGACATTAAGTGGTTCATCAGTCCACTGTTTCCGCATGTTGATACCAGTCCCTGGCCGTGCTCTTATATAAGGCTTCATCTTCATCTACTTCAATAGTTGATCATCTGTTACACTCTTCTCTTGTTGCTTATTACTGGGAACGTTACTGGTCGCATCGATCACGCATACATATCGACTTGCCCTGCATGCCCTTCCGGTCTTGACCAATAACGACCTACATACACTGTGATATCACTGACCAGTCCTCGATCCAAGGTCAGCCTGATCCTGCTCTACAGGTCACGTCACCTCGCTTCCTCCAACAACACTCTCGCCTCCGGATCGCGCAGCCAAATCTCTTCTACTCGATCGTATCCATCCAGCTGAAGCACCCTCCCGAGACATAACTTCTGTACCACAGCAATGTGCATCGCCCACTACATCCACTACCACCATGTGCCCCCTTGTTCCCGCCCAACAAGCCTGGCCTACTACTACTCGTATTGCGCTGCTGCTTACTATGATCCCGTCACTCATGACGCCCTCGCACCCTGTGGCAGCGTCTCGACCAGTTCTCCCGGTGGAGATCCCAGCGACCCATGTACCATGAGCCAGTGTCTGGTTCATCCAGAGTGTAGCTCTGGGGAATGTCGACTCGCTGATCTGAACGGACAGTGGGAGTGCTGCATGTGCGGGAGGCGAGAAAATCTGGATACTCAGTGCTTCAATGCTCGAAATGCAGATATAAGGAGGTACTGTACGCATGTGATCTGTGAGAACTGCACAGAGGACAATACTTGAGGACTTGAGACCTTGAGGCCGATATTCTTCGGTCTCCTCATGAGATTTGAGTTGCAGATGGTGTCTCAGCTGCATATAGTCCGACGCTGTGGACGTCTGCAGTGGAGTTCCAGCAGCCACCTGTGCAAGTCCATGCAGGCTACACCTCATGGCGTTTCTATTCCGGCAGGTCTATTGTTATCACTTTAGTTTCATTCGTTTGCTGACTAAATCCAGTTCTGATCGCCATGTTGCCATTCTTAGTATCCGATGAGGCATTGAGCTTGTGCAGAAGCAAAGATCATGAGATCAAGGACATTCGAGTAACACTTTAGACACGAGTACGAATAACCGACGGGTTTCACGGTACGGTACTTTCCAATGTTGACTTGTCATTATTGAAGAGATACTTTCTCCTCTTACGATATATCACAATATCGCCGTGGCGGTGGAATCATACTCGTCAGCTATACTACAACCCCAGGCCAATGTGCAATAATTCCGAGCTCCTGACTCCGCCCGCCTGGCACCGATACTCATGATATCCTCGAGATTTCGCAGCCATGTCCGCCCTCGGGTTCTATCGCGGTTGGAGTTGCGCTGATGATATTCTGATGAAAGGGAAAGGAGAACCGGTTGAGTTCAATCGGAAAGCGGATGATATTGGGATACATAAAACCCATATCTCTTTGAGTTTCTGCAGGAGGGGGATTAGATGTCATCACACCAAGCAATGTCAACAACCATATGTCGAAAATCACAACCCCCAAGTTTGAAAATCTCGGAAAGGGAACTCAAAACATTATGTGTCATCGAATTACTTTCCGTCTCGCATGCGAGCATGTCTCAACGCACATCAGTTACTGTCCAGTCGGTCTCTCTCACCGCCGCCCCTGCAGCAACACGACCAAGCAGACCATCCCATACCCTCCGCCGTCGGGCTACACGCTGCCCAAGTGTCCACTCGCAGACTGTCCCTTTGAGGCCAAGAATCAGGCCTGGGACTGCTGCTGGTGCGGAAAGACATGGAATGTTGGTGGACGGTGCAGCTGTGTCATGATTGGAGAGGGGGGCACGTATCGGTGCGAGCATATCTGCTGCAAGTCGTGTGTTGCGTCTAGAGATTACTTCTCCTAAGATGTTATGCGATGCGAGGAGGAGATACCCGTGATGGCAAATCATAAGAAGATCTTGTTTTGTTGTTTCAGTCTTGAGGAGTCCGTTGGAAGATAGTTGTCAATGTTTACCCCTTTCATATATCTGCAGAAGTGCGACTTCTTGTCATGTTCATATCACAATCTCCTCAATGATCCCTTGGACTCCCGTTCTCTCTTGACAGGCATCATCCCAGTCAATCAGTTCATATCCGCATCAACTCGGAGACTTGCCCCATGACCATTGGATCGTCGTCAAGTTCTCCCGGAGGCTGACATGTTCTGTTTCACCAGATCGCGTCTGCCTGCATTAGACCGCCAGGGGGTCTAAATCGAGATGTAAACAGAAACGGACGGGGTGCTTCGATCGCGCTGGTAGAGACACAAGATCCTGTGCCGTTAGTAGGTTGTAGGTGTGAATGTGTTCCCTGGCAAGGTGACCACTTGGTGTCAAGCTCTTCAGCCAAAGAACCTCATCCATTACCAATGGATATCTGGTGCTCTTGGATAGTATCCTCTTACACCAATATTGTCGTCACTTTCACCCACATCAGATCAGTAATCATAAAACCAGGTTACCGGGTTCATCACATTTCATCACCACTGATCTCACAATCTCCATCTTGTACCACCACACTAATCCCCTGTACGAACGCCTCACTCCCAGACATCACCAGTGGCGTCCTATAAATGACCTCGAAGCCCGTTACACAGGAACCATCAGATCACACTCCGAGACATTGGGCCATGAAATTTTGTGTGTCTCTGCTTGATCGGAGACTTGATCGCAATGCAACGCAGACTCAGATGATGCATCACTCGACGACACGATCTAGGGAGGCACTACTGCAGACGCCTCAACCCAGAGCGTGCAAATTGAATGGACGAACTCCAAATGTGCATCTATGGTCTCTGGATATGAGAATTGCTTCGCTGGAGGGAGGAAACTAGGCCTGCGGTTCGCAACGAGGGGGCGATCTGTCGAGGCAGTCTGGTCGTTGTGTATAAATAGTCCCAGGATGAAGCTATCAACTCTGGAGAACAATCCTCAGAGCAGCTCTGCTTGTTTGTATCTCTCTAGGAAACAAAAAACAGTCACAATGTGTCACGGCCATCCTCGACACCATCCCTGTGCCCACACATCCATCAACTGGCACTACTGCCCGTCGGCGCTCATCGATCTCGAGACGGGTTATGAGACGCCGTGCAGCAACATATCGTTCGCGGCAGCCCAGCCCACGACGTCCGACTGCCCGCTCCAGAATTGCCAGTTCAAGAGCAAAGGCGGAAGCTGGACGTGCTGCTCATGCCAGCAGGGCCCAAACACTCAAGGATGGTGCACCATGCCCTTGAACAGACTGACCATGAACCCTGAGTCTTTCTCTGTCGAGTCAGTTGAGACGACGTGCGATCATGGCTGTTGCAGCAAGTGTGTTCGATATGGTAAGTCAACTAACTCCCTATCTCTCTTTCTTCGACACAGACTAACACATTCAGCCTCGAGCCGTGATGCTTCGCCTGAGATGACCTTTTTTGAGATACGCAAGGGTTCAGCGTCGCGCAAGTTCGGGTACAGCAACGCCACCAAGTCTCATCGTCGCGGATCAGCCTTTTCGCTTCCTGCGCCTGGGGAAGAGTCTCCGCCATCGCCATCGCCATCGACGTCAAAGTCCAGTTCCGGAAGTTCGGTATACAAGCTTGGGATGGAGTACACGTCGAGCAAGACCAAGTCGAGCAAGAAGAGACACAAGAGGAAGCGATAGGCGGTTGGCTGTATATAGGTACAGACTGTATACATGAGCTATGTTTGTGTGCATTTGGTGGTTGGCTTTTGTATTTCTGTGTTAGCAGAGCGTCGTGTTCCAGTCTCGGCAGCTTATTACAATAGACGTGAGTTTCATTCTTTTATCATAATATATCTATCCATCCTCTTGAATTCACCATCGCATCATGATGAAGTCAGATGTCTTGTCTTGTCTACATCGACAACCTCAACCTCAATCTCCGCTCCACTCACACAACTCGAATAAACTTTTAAGCCAAGCCACAGCCATGCCCCAAATCAGTCCACCCTGCGGCCCGAGATGAGTCCAGGCGAGGGAAGGGAAGCTATCGGCTCTTCTGAGAGTCCCCCCTCGGAGAAGCCACGTGCGAGAAGGCATCCGGTTCCATAGAACCGCTTATAGACTATCGTGGTCCGGATGAAGACTGAGACGAGACAAGGGTTGATGACGATCTGCAGAGTTTAGTTTGGGCTGAAACGTGAGTCGACGGGCTAAATACGCTACCGTAGAATGCGGCGTTTGAGGCCCGACAATAAATTCGTCCAAGTCGGCATCGTTGGTCTTATCAACCTGTATATGTGTATATGAGGTCCAGCTATTTAAAGGCATGAGATGTCTATTTAAGCTATGATCGTCGCATCAATCACATTCACCTCTAAGCATTAGTTGATGCTCGATGCTTGGATATTGTCTGTCAACGCCCCAGCAATCAATCAAGCCGTCCTAATCAAGTGCCATTGAGTCAACGGCACCTCCGACAACGCCTCAGACCGACCGAGATGATTCAAACCTAGATCTAAGATGCTTCTTTTGAATCCTCTCTCGGATCTCGAACCGACAAGCCTTAGTTTAGATACAGTCTAACAATCTGACAGTACAACTGTGATGACCGCTCGAGGTGCATATCTGACGTGTGATATAGGCAATGGCTGGCAGGCTACAGCGATACGAGATTCTGTCGACTGCTTGCTTATTTATCAATACCACCCTCCCAAATCCAAAAATGTCACAGTCGTAATCTCCAACCACGTGTGATAATAGGATGATCGACATCGCCCATCCGATGTGGAAATGACGAACCAGGCTTTTTCTCTCTCTTCAACTACCGCCACTCGTCATCGTGATCCAATCCCATCGCGTGGCTTCCACGCGAGCTTGACGTTTCCCGACAGATGCAGATGGATGCATCTAGCTGTGCGGCTAAGCATTCCAGTCTAGATCGTCCAGATTGCCGTGAGTTATTCTCTTGGTGTTTATCAAATACCTACTCCGTATCTGTAGTACAGTTGCATTTTTCGCCCCCTTCCCTGACTGAGACGTTTAACCTGGTGGCCACGAGTTCAGATGCAGACCATACATGAAGTTCAGGTGGTGGGTAGCCTGGGGTATTGTACGACTCCATACGACCCTTGTGTTTTACAGGGCGGGACCTGCCTGCCTGGCCCTGTTGTTCCAGGGGCCAGGGGCATTTTGCAGTTTCTTCAGTGACCCCATTGTCCGTGGCCTGATCCTTGGATGTTTTGAAACAACGACTCTGTGGTCAGTGCAGTCTAATAGATGAAAATATCTGTGTTTTTGCTTTATCTCTCATCATCTTCAATTTTCTCTTCATCATCAAATCTTCAATAACAAATAATAAATAATGACATATTTCACTTTGTCCATCGCAGTCTAGGCCCCCGTTCAACCATCAAAACTCATCCCCTAGCGTGTCGTACCTCGTGTGCCACACCCCCTGTAAGCCTCCCCAGCAGCCGCTGAGACTTGTGCCTGGCTGGGCCTGTGTGCCTGTGCCTCTTTTTGGCCTTAATCTCCAAATCTCCTCTCTTCTCCCCCTTGTCCTCTTTTCTCCCCTTCTTCTTTTAGAACTTTTTCTCCATCTTGATTATCCTTTCATAATTGTCTGGTTTCGCTCTTCTTTTCCATTTTGACTTTTTTGACGGGGAAAAAAGACAGTCGTGAAAAAGACAGACAGACGAAACGCTAAAGATAGTCGACATCAAAGCGAAGCGCCCAGACGCAATCATTGAAATTACTTACATATAGCTCCGTCTTTCACTATCAACTATTACGTCTAGCCCACTTCTTCTTGCTCTGGCTTCGTCTCTTTCTCCTCTTCTTTTTTTCGAAACCTCCATCCCCCTCTTACGCGGTTTCATAAATCAGTCAGTCATCTGCCTGGACTATAGTACCCGCAACTCACCGTCGCATCAAACATCACCATGCCTGCTTCCTTGGACTCTTCCCGGCCCATCATGGCCCCTTCGGTATGTTATGACCGCTCAGATCTTGTCTCTATTGCGTACGGATAGTGTATTACTCTCAGTCCGTTCGTTCCTTTGTCACCCCCTGTTCACGGCTTAGGACTTGTCCCGTCTAGTTCCGCCTCTAGTTTGGTGTCTGCCCACTTTGAGTGATCACTTATGGGACGGGATGGATGACCGGATGGGTAGAGGATGCTCTCATCACTCATTCTCTTGTTGTCTTTCAACTGAAATGTGACATCTTTTGCCTCTCCGGCCGCTTGGTTCAGCCCATACTACCTTGCTCATCATCCTTCTTTGTTCGCACCGCACATCACTTCCACCTTGATACATTCCCCTGCCCCTACCTCATCGTTCCTCAACCCAACTTTCTCACCTTGTCGCCTCTTTCTTTCTTTCTTTCTACTACTTCAACCTCTAAATCTCCCACCATGGCTAAGCCGTGGGTCTCGTCGCACGCTCACACTCAACCCAACCGTCAAGCTCAAGCCACCAAAGAAAAGGATCAACCCGCTGACCCCTCCAAGAACCGCAACTCTGTCCGCTTCAGCACCTACAGCATGGCTCCTTCGCTGTCTCCCACCGTCGGAACAACCGACTCTGCCCACGCCGAGATCCGCGACATCGCTACCGGCCTCGACCGCATGGAGAACAAGGCTCTCTCCTCCCAGCGCGTCACCCTCACCGATGAGAAGACAGACACCATGAGCAAGCTCGCCCTCGGTGCTAAGCTCGAGCGCGCTCTCGACCGAAGAATGAGCGGCCAGGATGCTGTCATGCGACCTCGTGGCCAGAGTCTCAACGAAAAGCTCAGCGAAAAGGAGTAGACCCAATAAAAAAAGAAGAAACAACCCACCACCACAATCACACAACCAAAGTAAATGTCTTGCGAATAAGATACCCACCACGCAAACGAGAATTCTTCTTTTTTTTTTTTTTACCTGTTTATTGATATAAAGCACTGTGTTTTCTGGTCTTGATTTCCTCAGCAACACCTTGGTTCTATCACTTTTTTCGCAAAAGAATGAAACACTGCGCCATGATCAAACTCAGGGGAAAATTGGATGGAAATACGAGCCTCAATTCAGCCTCATCCCCCTAATTATACTTGCAAACACAAACCCACAAACCCAAGGATCTTTTTTTCACGAATACAAACGCATGCGGAAAGAATCTGGACACGATCAGCACTTGTTGAACTGCCTTTTCTCCGCTTTTTTTGTCCTCTTTTATCTCTGGTTTTATTCTAATGGTATGTTGTGACGGAATTCATTGGTCAAGATACGCAGGAATGGCAAGCAACGCATGGAGGAAAGTGATCATAAGGTTACGGATAAAGAGGGCTGTTTCGCTTTTCATTATATCGTTCCCAGGCGCAACGAGTACGGGGCGGAGGGATTGGAAGTGTATGATTACATTGATGCATTTGTAATGCCATGTTTCATATACGAGCTATAGTAAATGCTGACAAGAGTCGCCAAACCATTATCATGTTCTTTATGCGGTGAAAGCGACCAAGTTGTACAGCAGAAGAGACCAAAGGAAATTGGTCTGAGTCCATGAAATGTGTTGTGTTGATATTAACAAAAACTCCTAGCAACAGCCGTTGCCAAACAAAACATTCCCTTGATATAAAAACATTCCTTGTGCCAGTATCACTGGCATCTCTAACCGAGACCAATCCCATGTTGGCCTCCAAATTGCGGTCAACTCATGTCTCGGGTGAATTGTCCTCCCTGTCTCACTCCTCTGTATCCCAAACCGTCTTGAACTCAAATCGAAACCAGGAGCTGAGGTCAATTATGACTCCTGCTTCTCAATCCTCTCCTCAATATCCTTCAACAGCTGCACCAACTCCCCTTCTTCACCCTCAACCTCAAGCCCCCTGCGAACCCAATCCCTCGCCTCCTCCAATCGCCCCATCTCAGTCAAACACCTTCCCCTTCTCCACCAGGCCTTTGCATTTCCTACCCAGCGCGCCTCAACACTCGCATGAGCATCCACAGCGCCCTCCGCCCAGTTCTGCATCGCCATGTGCGCCTGCGCTCTGTTTGCCAGTATTCCGCTGACCTCCTCTCGTACAAGCGCAGCAGGCTCCCACATGGGTCGTTGCATGGCCATCTGGAACCCGAGGGTGTAGTACTTGATTGCCTCGGGGTATTTGCCCTTGCGGAACTCGTTGTTGCCAGAGTCGCGCAGCTTGGTCACTTGGGCGGTTCGCTTGGGGTTGACGGGCACGGGGGGAGGGGGTGCACCTGTGGGGGATTCAACGTTGAGGAGAGAGCGGTGGAGAGTGTTGAGAGCTTCGAGTTCGGCGTTGAGTGTGCGCGATGGTTGTTGGGAGCGGATGGCCTTGGACTGCGGGTCCATCTGGAGGGGAAGAAGGTCGAAATGTGTG
>PVQB02001287.1:0-12185 GCA_002980475.2 Fusarium beomiforme | reverse complement strand
AGATGGAAATATTATAAGGTGAGGGATTTTTGGGTCACTCGCTTGTCTGGGTCACTCGCTTATCAAACACGTTATCCTTTGTCAATACTATCCATAGTTCGAAACAGCCGTTTCGTATTTTTTCGGCCATCAACATTTTGCTATACGGCACAAGAAACTTAGTCTTGTATGAAGCTTCACCGTGGACTGTCTCGAGCAAACTTCAACAGCCTGTTATGGCTAGTTCGTCACGTCTGGGATAAGTAGTACAAGTTATCATTTTGCCATCACAGCTATTTTTTCTCGTTGACTTATAGTCAGGCAACTGATGTTAGATCCTCGACTCAGATTTACATCTCTCGTATGCTTTACCCGCAGCCCCAGCTCCAGCTAATAACCTCTAAACCTCGTCTGCAATAGCGGTCATATTTACATCTCCGGTCTTGATAAACTCCTTCTCCTTAGGTAGAGAATCCAAAAACTTGTCAGAAACCTTGAGATGGTCCTTCACAATCTGTTTCGGTGTCAAGGCCAGCCACTGTGCGACAGAAACGTCTGAGAACTTGGGCGCCTGAAGAACTTCGAGGAATATCAAGTCCTCAGTTCCAGTGTTCTCGACATAGTGAGAGTTCGCAGCAGGGATGTATCCAACACCTCCAGCAGTGAAGTCGAAAGTTCGTGCTGAAGAGGCTGCTTTGAACACGGTGATTCGGCCGCTGCCCTGGAGGAAGTAACTCCACTCATCAGAGGTAGTATGCCAGTGAATCTCACGGAGAGCTCCAGGTTGAACGACGACTAGAGCGGCTGAGAAGCCTTTGGCGATGGGAAAGGTCGTGGGGTCGATGATCTTGACAGAGCCGCCGGGGACAGTATGCGGCTTTTGCTGAGACCAATGATACGTGTATGAATCGTTGCCCATCAAGACACCAGCCTCACCCGTCACGTTCTGCTTCTCTATATCTTTGGGTGCCGGAGTCCCATTGAAAATCTGGAGACATTATGCATTAGTACATAGTCAGATTCTGGGGCAGTACACTTACGTAAAGCTCGTTTTGAGGAATGTTGTCAAAGGCAGAAGTCTCAGTCTCGAAGTTCTTTGCCAGAACCGAAACGGGGTTTCGCAAGAACAGCTCTGATACAAGGAATGTCTCATCCTCAGAAAATGTGCCCTGGTCAAACACCAGGAGGAACTCAACACCCTTATCAAAGGCTTGGAGGCTGTGAGGAACACCAGCAGGGAAGAACCAAACGTCACCTTCGCAAAGATCATCAACAAAGCTTTTACCTTCATCATTGACTGCCGCAACACGGAGACAGCCTTTTGTGACCAGAGCCCACTCATTTGCAGTGTGCCAGTGAAGTTCACGATAGGCATTTGGAGCGAGACGCATGTCAACTCCAGCCATAGCAGTTGCTGCGGGAAGATTGCCCTGGTTCTGCTGTCGAGCCCATCCGGCGCCAGCCTCACTACCAAGACGGTTGTGAGAAAGGCCTAGTGGCCACATAGCATTTGGGACATCTCCGACATCAGTGCCTGGAGGAGCAAAGAGGTCGGGGTTGAGCTTCTCATAGTCATATGTCCGAGGACCGGGATCAGTGGCGCCAAGTCCACCGCGGATTGGTTGAGGAACATCTACACCATCAAAGTCCAGATAGACTCCAAGCTTGGCATCAGCCTCCTGGCCGTTGACGAGCTTTGGGTCTTTGACGATGGCAGAGTCAGATTCGGGATCTGGGAGGGGAGCGTTGCCGCCGAGTAGGCTCGAGTCACCGTAAAGAGAACCACTGGTTGAGGTGACTGTCGGTGTCGGTGGTTTGACGCCCCCTACAGGGCCGCTATTCTCTCCATAGTCTCCCATCCTATTGTTTCTTAGCTTATAGTTTAGTACGAAGTTGCAGGCATGAACTCACTGAGGAGCGGGAAGGGTTAAGCCTGGGGCAACAGAAAGCGAAGCCAGGAAAGCTTTGAACAAGATATTGTTGGGCACCATGGTGATAAGGGCGTTGAAGGCTCAATGTAGTTGTTCCTCTAGATGGTTCAACCTCAAAAATGCAGTGATGATTGACAAGAAGCGGATAGAGACCAAATGCTCTTTATATAGTTTGAGCGCTCAACCTCCTCCATGCTGCCGCAAATATGAGCCATAGCAATTAACGGCATTACCAGTAATTGACGATCCGACTGTTCTCACAGTTGATCAATTGGATTAACTGTGATGTAGGGCTAACTCCGAGTTCACCGAGATCCCGAAGTCATCATGGAAGCATTCGGTCCCGACGGAGCACCCGGGTAGGCTGTATGGGTAACACAAGACAAAAGTTCCGTCAGCACTACGACGTCGATAGGGTTAAGGATGGACATAAGGACTGACATGCATGAGAGGCAATCACGATATACCCGGAGCTTGAAATTGTTAGTGCAATAACCTTGCTTCTGACTAATGATGAGGGCCAGTAAGATGTGTCGAATCCTGCCCTCAGACGCACGGTACGGCACGAAAGGCCCGAGAACATCCTTGGCATCGAAAGCCGACGGATGTTCGGCAGTTGATGCATCATGTATTATTCAGCTTGCAATGGTCTCAACCTAATTGCAACGTTGGGTTTACTACGGCTACAACAATGTTAATTGTTACTTACATGCCGTTTCCACGAATCAATCGTGCTATCCAAGGTGTAAATCCATCCGCTCATGAACATTCCGAAAATATTCTAGTGTCGTAAGCAAGTCGTCTTTCAGGAAGGTAATTCGACGAGTATATTCATAGAAGCGGGTCGATGGGTTCTACATCCTTGAAATATTGCGATTCAAGGTATTGATTGGAAAGTCCGGCAGACTTACATCCGTGACCCTTGAAAACACGCAACTTCACAACTTGACTTGAAGAATAATCTTGATTTCTGTCGTTTTGGTATCCGAATAAGGCGAGTAAAAGCGAAACGCGGTGATCTACGCGGGCGCACAACGGAACGCACGGATAAAATAGGTTATCACGGAGTCAAAGCGCTGAAGCGGCAGGAAGATCGGTGCCTTGCTGGAAATAGCGTCATTTCTCTTGGTTCATTGCTGAACTTGCTAAACTTTGCGGTTCAAGTAAACTTAATTCAGTGCTTAGAGAGAGGTAAGCGTGCCCCGCAAGCCCTCAGATTCATGCTCATAGAATGCATACCAGTCATACCATCATCCATGGAAGCCTGGATGCCTTTGAACTCATAAGAAGCAATAGAAAAACCAGCACAACGCGCAACAAGAACTGTTGATTTAATCATATGAGCTGTTTATATTGTTTGGGTCCTGAAATTAGCTTTGTTTCATGATCCAAATTTCTTACCTCTCTAAGGCTCTGCATCTTGCCGTCCAAGGTACGGCAAATCCAGTTAAATAAGTACAAGATAGTAAGCACTAGTTCTAAGGAGAACACCAGATGGGAACTCTAAAAAGCCTAGTGGACTTCATTTTAGCTCGAGAAGTTATTTGATATTTAAGGTTTTAATAGCTAACCAGGAACGGCTCAAGTTTTCTGCGTCTGGTATCAAAGGAGCAAATCACACCATAAACCCTGCAATCCTATCAATTACATGTGTAGGGCAAATATCTTCTGAATAAGATAATAATTGAAGGACTAGGGTAGCTCCTTCGACCCATAGGATCTCTGCTTACGGCTAGCAGGGAGGACGACGAGATCTGTTCTTTGCGTTCGTTCAATCCCTAAATTTTAACCGCTTGCGATAGTGGCTACAGCAAGAAGCTATGTTAGCCCTGTATAGGAGAATAACTCTTGATACATAGTTAGGATGAATGTAGAGAACAGTGTTGGATTCTGCTCGTCTTTGCTGTTGGGCTGAATCCAGATGGAGGTAACAACCCTTCTTGTGCTATCTTATCAGAACTTAAGCTTAAAAGTTTATCTTAGGTAACTATGCAGGTACTTGATATGGTTCCATAAGTGCGCTTTTGGTGTGATACTAGGGCTTGGTTCTGCCGAGTTTGAGGCAAATCTCTCGCCTAACCTTGGATGCCTAGGGCCAGAAAACATAATCAAGAGTTGCGGCATCATTAAGTCAATTCTTATCAATAAATAATGCATATGTACAATATTTTGAAAAATCACACGTCAGATTCATAGATTAAGAGTAATCATCATCAGAGCCTTCTTATCTGATCTACCAAGACTTGGATTCAATAAAATGGAAACGGGTTGTTCAAGACTTCATGGAAACCAACAAACAGGGCCAAGGCACCAGAATTCATCCTCGGCGCGTTTAAAGAGTATCTCACTTATGATCAGAATATTGGCCAGTTTCTGTCATATGTACTGTCACATGTGAAAGCAGACGTCAATGCTTTGCTAATCACGTCCTCGGTTGCAAGACTTTGCCGTCAGAGATGATGTCACGTCAGCCCATAGTGCGTTCTGATGATTATGAGGAGAACATAATCTAATGTGAAATGTCACTGGCACGGTTTATCTGCGAGGCATCATCATTGTGGGCTGGTGATTCGATCCTCTGCGTGTCAATCGTGGTGCAAATCGCGGAAGTTTACCGCGTACCAACCTCAAGCTCAATCTCTTGCGGTTCGGAAATCCTTTTCAGATGCCAGGATCGTACCTGGCCCCAATGGCAAGGGGCCATACTCTCCACTCTTATTCTTTACAAAAATATCTTGGTTCGTGCACTTCTCCAAAAAACAGCATCAAGTCAGTCGGCTCATCGCTGGGGCGGCCGGTCGCTGCGAGGAGCCGCCTGAACCTTGTCCCTCAGAGCAAAAATAGCGACAGGAATTTAGGCGTACTTTCCTTAATATCCTTGTTTACTCGATCTCTACATTTCCCGGATGCACGCGAGCGAAAAATATGCTTGTGCTAGGCGCCGTTTCCCCATAAATCATGCGTTGTCCCCATGTCAAAGCGTTGGTTGATGTGGCGGGAATGTCGGTGTATCGCCACAAGAGGGAAATGCCTGTTCGTTGAGTGAGTGCCCGGGTCTTTATAACGCCCGAGATGTAGCCTAACAGCAGCATATACCATGTCGTGGTCTGGTATGGGTTTCACTACAGAGCTGTTGGGCTGACACAAAGGCCGTAGTTGGTCTCTGATGATTTAGGGCTGCGACTGATTGTAACCGTCCCACATAGCACGAGAGTGAGTAACTATCGCCAAGAAATACCCCTGATGCGTGAATCTCATAGCCTATCACACAAGTGGCGGCTTCTGAGCTACATGTGCCCAGACGGCCAAACGATGATCAGCACTCGTTCAAACCTCATGATATCAGTTCAGTTCTTATGGCATTGTATCAGAACATACCGGCGATCCTCGACTTCAAAGAGTCCGCGGAACCTTTTTTCCGCAGTGGCGTTGTCGATCCGCATCCGTCTTGGTGACCAGGAACGGGCCGCAAAGGTGCCGTCAATAATTTTTTATGCATTGGACCTGTAGAGGGGCCAGAGTGGACTACAAGGGTCCACTAACAAGGATGATATTTGAACAAGGAACACTCAAAAATGAAGCCTAACAGGTCCTGGAAGAAGGGACCTTTGTTTTGGAATGAAATATTTCGTTTCACGGTTGTGGTGATTGCATGTCTACATAATACATTCGCAAACTACAGGAACCTGTGTTTGTTGAATGTCTTCAGCCTATCGCTACGAAAGCCTTGGCACCAGCTCTCAGTAGCCCTGAAACAACTATAGAATGGCAAGGCTGACACCAAAGAACGGTTTAAGCTGCTGGAAAAGACATCACAGGCTGTTTCATCGAGGGAAACCCCAAAATGGTGTTGACCTCGGAAACGACCCGTCCCATCGCAGGCGGGGCGAATCACAGGTTGAGTTGACAGGGAACAACCAACAGCATAGAACTAGTGATACGATTTACCTAATAACCAACAACCAACAATGTAGAACCAACGTGGCTTCACCAAAAACACCCGACACGTGCAGAATTTTCCGTGGTCTCAATATTTTGCGGCTCATTTGGCTAGGTCAGAAACAGCCAAGAAGCGGGTAAGATACGAAAATGGGGCCCCTGAATTACTATATCGAACTATTTTACATATGCTTCTCAACTTCATTCGGGCGCTAAAATTTGCCGCTAAAAAGACGATTACACTTGAGGTAATTAGCCTTCCGATTTGCCACAGTCTAGGGCTGATCTATGGCTGATGACATGGCGGTTAAACAGCCATCCTGGGTATTGTAACGTGCATTGAAGCATGCCTTAACTGAATCCTTCACGATGTAGATCATAAGGTACTCTCTTCTCATTGGTCTCGCTAGTTCTCATAAGATTTGCTGCGTTACACCTATGCAAAGGTACAGGGTTTCGGTTATACGAACTCGGCGGATCGATCCACGCATCATGATATGAATTCGTTCCCATTGGAGCGGGCCATCGGGTTTAGATATCCTGTTGATGGGGGACTTCAATCGGAACTTTCTACTTTTGGAAAGCGAGAGACTGATATGAGAAGTACGGTAGAAGCTCGAGCATTCAGACGGGTATAAGAGTGTTACCATCCCCAGAGGAATGGCTTTTCACTTCACTCTCAACTCAAACACTTTCATCATCATAAGTTTGAGCCCTCCACTCTTCGAAATGAAGTTTACCACTGCCCTCTTCGGCCTCTTCGCCTCTCAGGCCCTCGCCGTCAAGATGTACTCAGCTCCTAATGCCGCCGCTGAATGCGGTGCCCTCGGCGTCGCAGAATGGGACCTTGACGCCCTTCCCGCCGACACCGACGTCTCTAAGCTCCGCGCCTGCAAGGAGCACCCTCTCTCCGTCAACATTCACAGCCGCAACCCAGACTCCACCAAGGTCAATGTCCTTGAGAAGAGAAAGTGCACTTCATCCATTGGCAAGGCCAAGGTTGGATGCTACAAGCACTGGTGCTGGCAGAACTGCGGAAGCCGCAAGGAGGAGGAATGGGGTGCTTGGTGCTGGTCTGCTCACGACAACGGAAACGGTGCTTGGATGTCTTGCACTTCCGCTACTGAATGTCCTACTGATGACAAGTACTGCGGAAAGGGTGACTGCAAGCAGTGCGGTTGCGGATGTTAAATCAAGTAAACATCCTCGCGCATGCTGAGATGGAAACACTGTCATTGGCTTGTATTAACTTCGTTGGAGGACTTTCTTTGGGTACTTGTCTTGGTTTATGAGCTGAACCTGGAGTTAATATTATCCTGGTTAGCCGTTTGACCCCCTTAGGGCCTTACTATCTCTGGTTATGAATACACGAAAACTTTCTTTTCAAAAACTCAAGACTCTTTAAGAGCTCTAATTCCGGTGTATGTTTCACATAAATATCAACTAAATTAAGAGCCTTGATGAAGCTTGTATCTCTTATATTTCTTTTGTAGCGAGACTATAATAATATCGAGTATAGCGAACTTTTGAGACGGCTTTTCCCTATCTTAACAAGGCCTAGCACGAATATGAGGAAAAGTTCTAAGAACACTAGACAAGAGTGTCTACTCAACTCTAGCCATATTAATGTCAGCTAAGCAATGAGTACACTCCTCTGCTGTGGCATGCTTTTGAGCTGTCCAGGTCTTACGGTTTAAAACGTAGGCAACTCATTAGGACGTATTAGAGGGGGGTTTGGCGAGCATGATAACTAAGTTTCGATCTAAAGCTTCGTCTTGGCATAGGGGACGGTACCGAGCTTATTGCCCATGCGTGCTGATATGTGTTCTTGCCATTGTTTTGGGGCTGAAGCTTCTTCTGACCCCTCAACCTTATCTATCATAGATCTCATGACGAAGCCAGGCATGGATCCTGATGATTCACTAAGAGGTGCCTGTAAGAGGAATTGCAGGATACAAGTAACGATATTCGTCACTTCCATGTAAAAGCCCAGGCAGAGCTCTGATGCTATTACAAGTATCGAAACACACGGGAAGAGGGTGGCCTACATGTACATCGAAATTCTGGCCACGTTCTCAAAGTTGCTTGATCATATAATACGTGATAAATTAGTTCACTATTCTATAAAACTCCATCACGCTAACTTTCCTTCATCATATTTCCCATACTGCCATCGTTTATGGTTTTCTTCTGCCCACCACCTCGCTATAAACGCCCCTTCTTCAACCCATTCGGCAACATGGTCACCCCATCTATATGCAACAATATCTAGGAAGGAAGTAAAGTCAAAACTTTGTACAGCATTATGCTCGAAATGGTCTTCTGATATGTCGCTTAATCGCCATTCAACATTGTCGATGAGAGGAATAGCAAGGTGACGCTCGGGATGACGGGCATCTCGGGCAGTTATTACAGCGCGACCTGGGTTCACAACGACGAATTGCCAGTTGCCTTGGCCAGTTGTCTCGTTCTGTTTGAGAAGTGGGCGAATTAGAGATTGACCTTCGTAGTTGCGGACGAGGTCGGAAGCAACTTGTCGACTGGCGTTGTTGAGAGAGCCTGTCTCGAGGAGGAGATCGAGGATAGATGGTAAAATTTGCGAAGAATGAACTGCATCGTGTATGTCGAACGAGGGCAGTAGAGGGTGAGATAAGACCAGAGGAACATGGTCGATACCGATGCTAGGGTTATAGTAGGGCGAAACGGCGCCGTTTTCGGGCATCGAAATTCCGTGGTCTCCGACAAAGACAATCAGGGTCTCATTCGCGACACCTTGTTCGTCCAAGAGGTTCAAAATCTTTCGCAGCCACTTGTCATCATAGCCTTCTGTGTTAAGATAATGTGAAAGCATATCATGACCGTTCGCAAGCGGGACATACTCCTCTCCTTCGGGCAACTTGTAAGCATGGTGGCTTGTTGATGTTATGTGCGACAAGAAAACTCTCTCATCCTTTTCCCGAGCCTGCACAAACACATCACGGAAATAATCCTCAAGGGGATCTTCCTCGAAAGCAAAACCGTTGATCCTCGGTAATGTAACCGGGCCGTGAGTTGCCTTCTCAGAACGAAGCCACTCTAATCCAATGAGGTGATCCTCCGAAAAGCCAGTTGCCTCCATCAATTCCTGCTGGTTGTTGTACCCCAGTGTTGCAGTTGAGTAGAAATATGACTGCCACTTGAAGTCGTTAAAAGGTCGTGCTCCTTGACCAGTAGAGTTCGACGCTTGGTTCAGAGCCTCAAAAATATGAGCCAAGCAAGGTTGGTAGATGTGGTGTGCGTAATCGAGATTGAAGTCGGCCAGCAGTGGACCGATTCCACATAGAGTACCGACTAAGCTCTTGAAGGTAAAGGTGCCGGTCGTATGCGCATTGGTGAAACGAGCACCGCCACGTTTAAGCTCTGGCCTGCCGTCATGGTCGAACCCATCGTTGTAGTCGCCCGTGATGTAATTGGCGGTAGGTGTGAGATTGGCCAATTTCTGATGGGCCTCGGGAGGCATGATGCCGTCGGGGAATGTTGACGCCAATAATTGATAAAGGTCGTCGTCCTTCTTGATTGGGAAAACGTCATTTCGTGTGCTTTCAAGGAAGCAGAGGACTACATGTCTGATGGGGACATCTCGCAGCTTGTCTTTCAATGTCGGAACAATCTCTTCCCGAAGATTCGATATCTTCAAAGGGTCGACATCAGCGTTGTAATGCGGGCGTTTGAAGTGCCAATCCTCGAATCCAGCCAAGATTCGATCCTTTGGAAGCCAGTCGAATGGCTCGGCAAATGCAAGCGCAGTAAGATTATCCCAGCTATGCTGAATTCCAGTGCCGAGAACACTGGGCAAGTATTGTATGGTCGGTCCCGAAGTAAAGTCCACCAATGGTGCCAATGCTGCTGTGTAGGAGAGGAAAATAAGCGATCGGTCGGACGGTCGAGCGACGGCTGCAAAAAGGAGCGCAAGCAGAAAGGTTGCGGCCAATGCGAATGGTACAGTTCTCAAGGCAGATCTTAGGCGAAACTGAAAGGGGCTCAGCTGTCGCTGTTTATATTCTTGTATATCGTCGTCGGAAGTGTCGTCATCGAAGGATTCTGCTTGGCGCTCGAGATCGGTTTTCGGGACGGGAACGTAGCGATTTTGGCCGGGAATAATGCGACGGAGGAATTGCCAAGCATTGGCGATTGACCAATTGACAGCCTCAGCGATGTAGCCATGGACTTTGTAGCAAGGTGCTTTGAGGATCCAGCTCAATAAGATGTTGGCGCAAAGGACACTCGTGAATGCCACGCTGCCCGACAGCATCAAGGATTTGGAGGAGGGGTCGTTTGGTAAAGAAATGTTGCTGTAGTGTATTTCGGAGCCGGCGACGAGGAAGAAGGATATCGAGACGACGCTGAGCAATGCGTTGATGAACATGAATATGGCGGTAAAAACGAGGATCGCGATGCGCGGGCGCGGTCGTAAATTTGTGGACCATTGGTCAAGGAGAAGTCGAATGAGGGTGAGAACGACGACATCTTGGGTGACGAATGAGTATCCCCAGTGAAGGAGTAGACTTTTGTGTACAGCATTGATGTGTGCGTAGATGTGTATTATCTTGGCAGCCCAGACTGCTAGGGCAGTAAAGGTGAAGAAGAATGTCCGGTTCGGTACTCGTTTTAGAAGCGCACGTGCGAGCGCCAAGGCCGCCTGAGACGGCGTTGTATTCTGCATCATGGCTTGTGTCTAAAAGGGAAAGACAGAAGAAAGAAGGAAAGAAACACGCTCCAAAAAAAAAGATGTCAAGTCACGCTCTGAGCCACAAAGAAAACGCTCATAAGAAGAAACCTGTTGTTACAGTAATGCATCGCATGGCAAAAAGACGCAACAAGCGAAAGCAAAAGCTTGAAACGAAGTACTTCCAGCTTGGACCGTGGGTAAGACCATTATTAAGGGGGTCTGGCTACATGCGCTGGCCTAGCCTGTCTGCCTGTACTGTAGAGCAGGGAATCTCAGCCTCAGCTGTGCCCTTGGGGGCCTGCTTCTTTCGGTGCTGACATGTGCCGAAGTGGCCCCAATCAGGGCTCCCGTCGGTGATCAAAATAGTTACAACGGGTCACGGAAAAGGGGATCACTCGTGTGACTGAGGTTTTTGGGGCGCATAGCCCCGGATCTCCGGCACGTACCAGAATTGGCAGCATGCCGCTGTCCGCGGCGAGACGTCGATGGGTGCCGAAGCGGCGTCCATATATACCAAGCTTTGAGTTCAGAGGTCTTAATTGCATGCAACATTCCATTATTTGCGCCCTCATGGGACTCTGAACGCGCACCAAGCGTTGATGGTGCTCGAATTCCATGATTGATCGACAAGTTGCCAACAAGAATTCGAGGTTTGAAATGGGCGTCAAAAACTCATGCATGACACATTTCAGTGGATGGATTCCCAAAACACAGGGGTCATTCAGGGCTGGGGTCCACTAACGGCACTGGAACAGTAGATTGATTGGCCCTCGCCTGTAATTTCCTCTGAAGCTTAGCTGAAAAGGGACTTTCAGATCTGTTGTTGGTTCAGTCAAGATCTTGCCGTACCTCCGGATCCTTCCTAATTTATCACAATCAAATGTAAAAACTATCAAGGCCTGGCATAAATTTATCAAGATTTTGCGACATTTTCAGCCAAAATCCAGCGACCATAACAGGTATGCGCCGAACTGCATGTTGTTAGGTAATACGAGGTACACATTGTTTATGCCCTGTCGCTTGTGCACTTGTTGGTTTTATGTGCCAGCCAGTAACGCCAAACACAGCCCCCCTTTTATCGCCAATCAATGTGGAGCAAAACCTGCTGATCTGTACCTGTGTCCCCTACAAGGGGTACAGGGGCGTGTTAAATTGGGAGGGGCCCAGGCTTAAGTCCACTGCAAATCAGGAGGAAAAGTTTAGAAGAAAGAGAAGAGTCTGCCTTGGCTGGCTCGACTCTGCCACACTCTTCAGCCCTATTTCTTGGAAGTGAAGTCATTTTTGTCAATTGTAGTAATTGTGATTCAAGTTTCGCACGTGTCGTACCGGCGATTTCCTCAATTGGCGACCTTTCTGCCACGTCGATCTGATGATTTAGCCTGGGCCATTCAGCTATTGCCCAAAGCATCAATTTTCGGGTTTACGTGATCGCAAAACTTGGCCCCCAATTAAAGGATTCCTCCTCTAGGGATGATGTCGATACGCTACCATTATGATGGCGGAGGATTCAATGAAAAGCAGGGCTAGGGACCCGAAGGATGCGGGGAATCCACTGTAAAAATTACCTCAGCTTCAAGCTGTGAAACGCCCCGCTCAAAGTCAGCACTTACCCGGCGGGTTGAAAAGTG
>PVQB02001286.1:0-12962 GCA_002980475.2 Fusarium beomiforme | reverse complement strand
GTGACTATTTTTGGTTCATGCAGGAAGAGAAATATCTATATAGGCAGTCCTTTCCTCTAATGCAAAGCTGTAACCTGAACCTTTTGAGAAACAGTTCACCATGTTGCCCGATAATAGCAAGCTCGCACGCCTTCCCAAGCACTCTATCCAGTACGGTGGCATGAGAACCACTACTGAAAGCTTTTCCCACGAGCTGAGAAAGAGGCTACGTGAGCTTGACACCAGAATGACAGTCCTCAGAAAGGTAAAGCATTGTCTTGAAATCACTACTTTAACTTCCTTTCTGACCGTTTTCAGGCCTATAGCAGAGTCACCTTTAGTCCTCACACCCCAAAGCCAATGGATCCGAATGATTACTTGGGGAAAGGGGTAGCAGGGTTCCGGCAGTAAATATATTGAAAGCTTATCCCAGATAGCTAGATTAAAATCTCAAGAACTACTTAACAGATTAACCAAATCTTCTTACAAATTGAACTCAGACATAATTAAGTGAATGAAACAGCATTTCACTAACTAAGGTATATCATGAGTAACAAAGAAGCTGAGAAATATGAGATGAGTAGGCTGGCATGACTACCTGCGCTCGTCACCTCTGCGAGACTCATTTTCGAGTGGGCTAAAGAAACGTCAGTTAACTTGGTTGACATAAAGCTTGACAGCTTACCCATTGTTGCTTTAGGAAGGCTACCAGTGCCAACAGTTCCAATACTTATCTTTGATGGGGTTGGAGTGGAAGATTCCCCATTTGAGCATGTGGTCGGGATGAGAGGGCTTGGAGTAGAGACTGAGTAGATATTTGACAAGGCTGGGAGTAAAGACGGGGCTTGTGTCTCCTTGTCGTGCTCAACCACGACTGTATCAGTCAATGTAACCACAAGGGCCTCGTGGGTTTCTGTCTTGTCTCCAGCCGCTGTGATCGTCTTGGTCACGACGGCTGTAGAAAGAATGAAGGTAGGCATATCCAACCTCGCGGCGCTTGAGTACAGCTGTGAAGTGGCGCTGTCGATCGAGCCCTCCTCACAAACAAAATTCAGTGGACCAATATCAAGGTCAACATCCGACTGGCCACCAGTAATGAGTGTACGAATGCATGTTGGTGATTCACCTGCACACTGCCTATACGAAAGATCAATCCCTGGTTCATTTGGAGGATGGCTGTGTCTTACCAAGAGATGTATGATTCCCCATTTGGTGCGTTAAGAGGCACCGGGAAGCTGACTAGTTCTGCGCCAGGACATGCGATTGGTTTGAAATCATATGTGATAGGAAGAAAGTATGGGTTCTCAAAATAGAGAGATGCAGTGCACGGTGCCACATGCGGGCTCGTTATTCTGTAGAGTTAGATCATACGAGCGAGACGGGATGAGCATGCATTTACTTCATAGTTACCAGGGAGATCCCCGCCTCTAATTCAACGGGGTTATAGAGGCATGCGGAAGGAGAGTTTGCCATAGCAGTGACTGAATGCATGAGCAAGCTCACTTGACCGAGGAAGATAAGGAACTTCATGTTTGAGAGATGTTAGTTGAGGTTTGGCTTTTGAAGCATTAGAGTATTAGGTTAGATCTCTTATATAGTAGAACTACGATATGAATGGATAAAACCGTGATTTGCTTTCGGAGAACAAAAACCAGGAACCTAAAAACGAAGCGCAGAATCCATGCGGCGCTTATCTGGTGTTCTCAAATCAAGTTATTGCTTACTGCAAGATCTCCACACACACGTCCGCATGTACAGCATGTATCATGCACCAATGCACCACACGTTCTCAAGCATATAAGTCTTGACGTTTCTCAGCATCCAATATTTCAGAACCAGTCATCTACCCCCTTCAGAACTGATCACTTACCTCCCCGAGCCACATTAAAATGGATCAAGGATTCTCTGGAAGCCCTCACTGGAGCTTTGCTGATAGGCAGGCTTTCGTGGACTCCTGGAACCAAACCATGAACCCCGCCCCTCTTCCTTTGCAGAATCCACTCCACTCCAGCTCATTCCAAGAGCAAAATAATTACAATACCCCTCCTTTGACTCACCCTGGCGTATCGTCATTATCGATGGGATCTTCAGCAGCAGGTGGTTCCCCTCAACCATGTACACTGAATCTTGTCCTGCGACCAGAGAATATGGAGAACAACAGTCAGAGGTGAGCATACAAGAGGGAACATCATTAGCATCACTAATCAAGCAAATAGCTCTGAGATGCAAAGCCAGATTCTTACTCGAATTGAACGTTTGGGGTGTGATCTTGAGCGTGTCAGCGGTCTGTTAGCGGATCTGAAGACAAGCCTCATCCACCTAGAAGACAAGATGGAGTCGCAGCGGACAGCACATGAAGAAGAAGTGCGCACCTCTATTGACAAGATTAAAAAGGGCATGGATAAGTTCTTTCACTGTTTTGCGAACCAGTTGGAAAGCGAGATGGTGGACACAACGGACGATCTTAGTGGGTGCAAGGCTGACGAGGCGATTTGAGGAGACGATCATGTGATGCAAGTCGAATGCATTCAATTAAACCTAGTCCACATGGCAGGCCCATAAGGCTAGACCCATATTGAAGTACTTTAAATTGACCTGTCAGATTTCCATTTGAACCTCGCGTATTGGTTCCTATTACGTCTAGCGTCACCATATGCTTTAGAGTCATTTGACCATGTCAAGGATTAGTGGAACAGACTCAATGTGATAGCAAAGTTCCTGCAATTCCTATAGAGCTGGAAAAAAATTCGTCAGCGATACGTGGAGCCTCGAAAAGGTGGTGTGAACCACCTGAGCTAAAGGTAGGCGCTATAAAGTTACCAGACAATCGGTAACCAATCACCAAGACTATGAACATCTTTTTATGGAGACACATGTAATGGTAGCTAATCCTTTGGTAAAAAGTCAAGCAATATGCGCTATTTATCATTTTAAATACTAATAACTCAGTGTTGGCTGTTAGCCGTTCCTCCCATTGTTACCTCCGTTTCTCTGTGGTTGCAATCGGCGGACTGGCGGGATCCTGACACTCTCTGCATCTCGCCGAATTCTGGCATAGACAGTGGGGAACACAGGTTGCCCTCCAGGTTGCCCTCCAGGTTGCCCTTCAGGCTGCCCTTCTTGTTGCCCTTCAGGTTGCTTTCTCATGACTTTTCTAACCCTAGGAGGCTCGGGAGGCTCGGAGTCCCGCTTTCGCTTTGTTCCAGCGAGGGGCTTTGGTGTCTGTGGTGGTGGGCTCTGTTGGTCCTGCCTCTCTGTCGCTCTTGACTGCCCTGGCTGTTCTGCAATGTGCTGTGTTGTAATTATTTCTTGTATATGTGGGGGCGTCCGCTGATCCCGCCTGCTCATGGCCTCGGTCTGGTCTACTTGTTGCTCTTCACTGTTGTACTGTGTTTTTGCATCTGGAGGGCTCTGTCGATCTTGTCCCTCGCTTATTTCTGGCCGTCCTATATGCTGCGATGCAGGCTCCTCTTCCGAGTGTTGCATTGGAGGGGGAGTCCGTTGATTTAGTCTCTCTATTGTCTCTCCCCGATCTATCTGCCCGTCTTGTTGGTTGTGCTGATCTTCCCTGTGTGTCGCTTCTGACTGCCCCATTTGTTGCGTTGCAGACTCCCCTCTCCTGTTTTGCATGGGAAGAGAGTTCCGTTGATTCCGTCTCTCGATTGCCTCTACCCGCTCTTCGCTTACATCCTCATCAGGGCGGCTCTGCTGATCTTGCGTCTCTGCCGCTTCTGACTGCCATATGATTTGTTGCTTTGCAGGATCATCTCCCTCCTCTTGCATAGGTGGTGGGCTCCGCTGATCTGACCTCTCAATTGTCACTGTCTGATCCGCGTACTGCATTCTTGCAGGAGATGGCCTGTCTTCAACTGGCATCTCTATCATCTCCTCAGGGTCTGCTTCACTACTGTCATATGGCTCAAATAACGCCTCCGCAGATTCTAATTGTGTTACCTCTTGGTGTAATGGCTTATTTGGCTCTGCCAATGAGTCTGTGATCCCTCCTTCAAGATCCGTTCTTTCGAAAGGTAGGGGGCCACGATGATCATGCCGCATAATAGTCTGGCTACTGCCGGAAAGCTCTACGTGAGGAGACATAGTTATCTCTGAATTGGTCAAGGGCTGATCTTGTTGGCTTTCCTCATTCAGGAACTGATGATCGTGGTGACCTTGACGCATGATGGTCTGCCCAGACTGTTGTTCTCTTACGTGAGGCAGAGTACCTGTTGAGGGGTTTCCAGTGGCAGCTGAGTCCGTTGCATCTAATACCGGCTCATGCCCTGCGTCCTGTACCTCTGGTATCCGAGGTGGAGAGCGGGAACTCCGTCTAGTGATTGTTTCATCTGCTTTGGGTTTCTTTTGTTTCTTCTCAATTCGACAAGACTTAGGCCTTAAGACGTTAAATGTGGATGCGTGTTTATGCTTTCGTGTCCGGCCGTTGACGATTTCGTTCTCTCCCATGATGATATCTTCATTCAATTCACTCATCGTAATATCTTGAGACTCGACTGAAGGCACAAAGTTCTCATGTGGTGGTTGATTCGGAGCCCAAAATTCGAGAGATAGAGGCTCTATGAAGCCTCCATACTCAATGCTCATGCTTCCTCTGAAGAAGGCATTGAAGAGATCTCGAATGACAAAAAGTGGGCTGACATCATCACCTTTTGACACAGGACTGTCTAGCATGGGTATGAATGCATGTACTCGTAGCTGAGAGTAGCTTTTTGTAAAAGGTATTCCAGCCCTCCAGTCAGCGGGCCGGCCATCTTTGCATTGATAACTGCTGATAGTAGGGTGTCCATGTGTGTTCGCCAAGATATCTTGAATCTTGGAATTATTAAAGCCAAGTCGATGAGCAAGTTGGCCCAGGGAAGCAATACGAGATGCTTCTGCAAACGCAGGCATAGTTTCCCCCCGTACGTCCTGACGGGGATGCTCAGAGGATAGACGCGCAAACTCCCTTAAGGCAGCCAGGAATACTGTCTCGTACGCAAACCACGCAGTCGGGGGTTCAGGGCTTGTTGACATCTCACCGTCGTTGACCTCTATGCTTCGTATCTCAGCTGACCAGCAACTCGCCAGGCTCTCGAAAATAGTTAACTTGGGTTGTCTGGGCTCCCCTGGAACGGGTATAGGGGTCTCCATCAGATACTTTCTCAGGATCTTGGCCCCAATTGATATGTACTTCATGTTTTCATGAAATGTCTCCATGCTTGGGATAATGACCTGAACTGATAGCACACGTCTGCGAACCTGCTCACGAAGATCGAGGTCTTTCAAGCCTTCAAACAACAGCCCCTCATTAAACATGCGATGAATCGCAATTCTGTCGGAATAACTGGTGATTGGGGCCCGAAATTGCAAGGAGCGGACAGTCTGTATGTCAACCGCTGAATTGATGCGGGGGTCGTCATTGGTAATGAAATTCCAAACATGAAGGATGTACTGTAGAAACCGGGAGATGTTTTCATCGATATGAAGGGCTAGGTGCTTGTGAACGTTACCGAACTGCAGACCTGCCACTACACCAGGGAACTTCAAAAGAGCATCCAAATCTTGGACCAGCAGTTCCCGCTTCAAGAAGCCCTTTACGCTTATTTGCTTTGGGGCCGAAAGTCGGTTAAGACGCTCCTTGAACCTCAGCTTGTCGTTTTGCTTCTTGTATTTTCGGAGTAGTCGGTAAATTTCTGCGTCAGAATAAGGAGCCTCTCTTGATGTGGCTTCGATCTTGTCCTGGATGACCTGGTGGTCGACGCTGACCAGTGCAATTTTGCGGGGGAAATCGACCCAGCTACCCTGAACGCACAGAAGCTTCACTACCCACCAAGACAGAGGCTCGTGGCGCATGGCCGCACGGATCCTGTGCCGGCCATCAAGACAAGCTATGGGACGATCGGATAACAGTGGGTATTGCTTCTGGAGGATTGTATTCTTCAGGGCGCTCTCAGATGTATTCAGTGCCGAAATAATGAGTCTCAGGTCGTCGTACGTCACAATTCCCCTGACAAAGTTATCATCCTCCTGGCGCCTGCACTCTGTCTTATCGAAACATTTAGCCAATCTTCTGACAGCATCTGGGTCGATTTGTCTGCCCTCCCCATATGGGAGTAGCAAGTGGACTGGGCAGCGGATAATGCCAACGAGTTCCATGGTTAATTTGTCGTCGATATAGGCAAGGCGCTTGCTGCATTATGATGGAGGCGTGCAACGTCACCTTTTATTCCATCACGACTCAACAGTGCTAAAATTAGGAGAGGTACGCTAGTCTGAAGAGTACCGATGGTGGGGGCAAAGTGCAGAGACGCCGTTTCTTGTTTTCGTCCAATGCATTCAAAAAACATAAACTGGAAAGCGCGAAAATACGTATATATCCACGAAGGGACCATTACTTCTCATTAATTTCTTCCAGAGTAACTCAGAATGGCAGCTCATAATTGGATTGACGTGCAGTTTAGCGGACGAGAGGAATTCTGTCCTACACTTGTTGAACACCGCCCAGCCTATTCAGTCTTTGACTGTCAAGCGTTTCAGCCCAGGGTTGTTCTCTCGATCGGAGGAACAGAAAAAAGACGTTTCTATCGCCGAATTAATCTTAACGATGCAGTCTACGGCAACCCAGGCGTTCTTTTACGACCAGTAGAGCTCGCTACACTTATTTTGGACTGCGAACTGCACAATCTCACTCGTCTTGATACTATACAACAGTATCACTCTCGCGGAGAAAAGGTCTTGCATTCTCTCCAACCCAGTCTATATAGACACAGCCCACCACACAAAATTGCCCAGTATGCCTTTGATATGTATTGGCAACTTCTATATCCTTTTGCTTCGACCGTATTGCTGTTCATTGACGACCTGGGCGGTGTCGGGCCAGTAATCGAGATTTTGGCATCGTGGGCTCGCCGTGCAAGATTATCAACTATTTCAGCACCACCTAGAATCCTTGTTCTGTACCACTGGAGAAATCGAGTGGAGATGGAGTCATTTGAGAGTCGCCTGCGGTCAAGGATCATGTGTACAGTCTCAGGGACCCAAGCCAGCTCTCGAACTGGGATAAGCTCCCCCATATATCTACAAGGTGAAATGGCTTTTGAGAGCGTGCAATTAATACCGACATGGAAAGCCCCCTCGGAATTTCTATCCCAGACAGAAGAGTCATTCGCGGCTCGGGATGGAGCAGGGTTCGGATTTAGCAGCGACCATCTCAAGCGCCTCCTGCAAATTGCCATCCTACAGTACAGCCAATCCAGCGGGCAACAGATTGACCTTGTAAAGGCGGTGCGCCTCCGCAACCCACCACCAACTCAATTAACGGAAAAGTTGATTCACTTTCTTTCGATTACAAAAGACGCCGAGATGGATCGTGTGGCCATTGTCGCATCGGCCCTCGATCTCGATGCACATCCCCCTGGCATGCACTGTGAGTTAGTGCCTGCCCCCCGCTGATAGCCCGCTAACCTCTCCAGTTTTTGCTCCACAGACGACCTTTGGGACGACCTACCGAGCGGCGGTTTCTCAAGCCGAGAGCTTATTGAATGAAGACGGATTATCAGATCAAGTCTGCCAGAAGTTCACCCAGTTCTCCCTAGAAAGACAAGGAGCTTCTTCAGCCCATGCTCATCTTCGCCTGCTCAGCAAGTACCGAACTATTTGGCGCGACTATGCGGAAGGTAATCTTTGCTTCGTTTGCCTCGTTAGACCGCCGTCGACAACACTTGATTGCCACCACCGGCTTTGTGATGCCTGCGTGATGATATGCGGCAGTCGCGAGTCGCCCGATTCACCAAGCATTGAAGTCCTGAACTGTCCCTTGTGCGGCAAGCATCACAGGAGGCAAATCTTGCTCCAGCCGCCAACGAGTGGGAACCGTGTTCTTGAGCTTGGGGGATCGTCTAAGTACAAATGGGAAATGCTCAAATTCCTCAAAGAGGTGCAATCCGCTATTGGGCTACCGGTACCATTACAGGAACATTTCGATCTCGTGATTGGATCTGGAATCGGTATGTGATGATGTCTCCATTCCCCCCTCGTATCGCGACCTGACCCATCCAGGGCTTTTCTTTGTCCAAACTGTCTTCTTGGAAGGATGGAACTTGTCTGATTGCCAATATCACTTGAAGAATGTTGGCGATCCAGAAGTCGATAGGAAACGGTCTCTTGTCTCCTTTGGCAAGAACCTCACCTGGAAAATGGGGAGAACCGCAAACTGTAAAGGCACACATCTGGTTTTTATTTTCGAGGGCCATCGTTCCGCAGAACGGGGTTCAGAGTAAGAGAATAATTCCCTTCAGCGTAATTGAGCTAATCCAGGGGAAGGTGGGCCATGGCTCTGGGCTACCGGGAGCCTGATTTCACAGTGCGCTATATGGGCGGGCCTTACAACGATTTATCTCTCAAATCGGTCACCCAACGAATGGTCTCTTGCTTGTTCTATATTGAGCTATTGTGCAGCCCAGCACTGTACTCACCCCCAGAAACTATCTTGGTACGACTTCTGTGCCGTTTACCGCACAGCCCAGAAATGGTAAGTCTTGTCAGAGGTATGTTTCAGAGAGGCACCTGCATTCGGTATCGTGGGGCAGAAGCTACATGGAACACAGACATCCTTGTGACACCAACAATTTTAGCCCGTTGCCGCAGCGGGGACTCTTTCTCGAAACTCCTCGAGGTACAAGTGTCTGCCATGGATACAGTCATAGATATAAGACTAGATGATAATTTGATGGGGGAACAAAATATCAGTAATTGCCCTTACATGGTGGAAAGACTTGTTGAAGAGCAGGGGCTGGATTGTGCGTTTGGGAGAAGAGATCACCAGTTTGTCTACGATGCTGGCATCAGAGACCAGGGTTTAAGGGAGGAGATTGAGACATTAAGTAACACCATAGGCAGGTTTATGCCATCGAGCGGAAGTCAAAGCAGTTGGCTTTCGAGCTGGCTTTAGAGCTTAAATTGAATTAAGTTGACAGCTTGCTAGTGTAGTTCACTGAACTGTTACACTTAAACGACCCACTGCAGGCCTTGGGAGTAGCCAAGTGTCCCCTAAGCTTCCCCTGTTCGCGGGCAACCTCGCTAGCTACTAATAAGACGTAATACTAACAGCTCTATGTACGATCTTAAGATGCTATCAAGATCCTTGAATTGTCACACTGAAACGACTCACTGCAGGCCCGATGCATAGCATATAGTAACACAATTTAATTTCTAGCTAGACAAATTCTTTAATCTTATTGGCATATTGGTCAGAAATATCCATCCCATTCACCTCAATCATCTCAATTGGCGTCGACTGTGAGCCCGAGGGGGGATTTGAGTTAACAAGGGCAGCTTGTGAATCTGGTAGATTATAAAACGATGATTTGAAACCACCGGGCTGTGTATGGTATTCTACATCCGCGAATTCAATAAAACGCTTCGATGTTGTATTTTGCACGACCATGCGGCGCATTATATTGACGAATTTCTCATCCCCCGAGGCTGTTCCATGTCAGTTGCGCAAAGAACCACAGGACTCTGATACTTACCGACGACAATCGTTCGGCCTGGGTATCGAGCTTCCTGTCGAAGCTCCCTTGAGAACTCGTCAAAGCCAAAGTTATATCTTCTTAACCAATAGTCGTTACTTGTAAATGGAATCTTGCGCTCCGGGTTTCTCTTTACAGGATAAATACACCATACGACCAAAAACTTTCTGGTTATTAGTCATCAATTTACTCAACGAGCGGATCCAACATGCCTTGTTATCGACCTGCTGGAGAGATCGAAGCTGATCATGGACCCACCTGTCTTGATCGTCGTGCTCCAACCACCAGATCAAGTCTACGTTTCGACTTAGATCACCAAATACAGGCTCACTCGAGTCTCGCAACCTCGCAGACTTATCGCGCAATCCATTGTCATGTCGCCTTCGAGCAGCCAGATGAAGTGCAAAAGGAAGGACGCCAGAAATGCCTAAGCCCTTTGCAGTAAGGACCACGGTCTCAAAAGTGTGGAGCTTCAAGTCTTTGCCGTAAGGGCCATCGAGCCGCAGCCTGCTGTCAGGAAAGATCGAACCCAACGACCGACGATGATGTCCACTGGTGCGGGAGACCAAGAACGTGAGATCTGAGGCCTCGCCTTTTACATACTGGTCTGGGCTGCTCCAAACTGGCATCATGGCATAACCATGAAAAAGATCATAGAAAGGAAGGGGGCCAGTGAAGAATAAATAAAAGTAGCAGCCAGGAAAGACAGACACGGGTTTTTCAGTCCCAAGTTGGAGTCGCATAATATTGCCATCATCCCAGAGATTCTTCAAGGTCCCTTTTGTGTGGCCAAGGATAAACATCCGAGTCAATCTATAGAGGTGGGAGCCACCCAACAGCCCGCACGATACGAAGATGGGAATTCTGGCCGATGTGGATCGTTGGAGACAAATATGCCAGAAGAGACCACCTAGCGCCCCCATAGAGAATAGCAGGTGGAATAGACCGAAAAATCGTCCAAATTGTCTTCTAAAACAGGCGGCAAAGAAACTGACAACTATAAGACCACCAATTGCCAGAGGTACGGGTTAGATGTGGCAAATCAAGAGGAGGCGAGACTCACTACATATCCTGATTTGGTCAAATCGTCAAATTTCTGACGACGAGACAAGGCTAATGCCGAATGCAATGCAGCTTCACAGGTTGCAACGATCCCAATCCAACGATGACCAAAGTAGTAGGTGGAGAGTGGGATCTGGACAAAATCTGCTAATACATTTGTTCTGCCGCCGAGAAAGACAAGCATAAGGTTCGCTGATGCAATTGCCGCCGCCCGCTGCTCTAACTCTGCCAAGCCACTGATGCCGACGCCAAGGAGGAAACCATTTGCCGCAAGGTAGAGGACAAGCGACGATAGCTGTAAGCCGGTGACTTCAGAACCAATACAGCCAAGCTTCAGCTTAGAATACCTAAAATGCGTAGCTCTGACGCGGATATATGGTTCGATATAAGGATGAACGAAGCGACATGTGATAAAGAGTACTTGTATTCCGAGTGCTCCGCAGAGTACATACAAGTAAATATCGGCAAAGTCAAAATCCATGGCGGCAAGATACCTCGGATGGGGTGTTACCTCCTGAGGGCAGACACGGGTACATCATAGCGCTTATGTACCTGAGCAGGCGTTGGCGCGCGGCTGCTGAATCAATTTGGAGGAACCAAAATAGCATCTTTCAGGGGCAGCGAATAACGGTTTCCAGTGCGCTTGTGAGCGTTCTAGATTCAGTATCTTGTCCGCTTCATCCTGCGACATAAATTTCCTGCTTCCCGCTGTCTACTTAGGCCGTATTTATGTTTCCCAACTCTTTTCCCCACAACGTTGTTAACAATCATTAAACCATCCTTTCACGTCATTACATTATGCCTAAACCCTGGAAAGAGCCTCAAGACCCAAAGCGAAGCTTCATGCTCCGCACAGAAGGGCTTATGCGAAAGTGCAAAGACCTGACAAATCTGGGCGTTCAAGTAGCTATCTATATTGAGGACGTCAAAAACGGCACAGTCCTCCGCTACAAGACAGATCCCGGCCTTCTCCCTTCCTGGCCTAAAGTTGCTCCTCTCCCAGAGGAGCCCAATGCAGAAACAGAGCCACCCGCTGTCTTTTTTGGATCCCTGCGTTTGACTTGCCCGTCGATAAGCGAGTCCTCTTCACCTTTGAAACCAACCTGGGCCGACCTTGAAATCAGCAAGGCCAGTTGTGACTCCAACACCAGTCCTCCTAGCCAGAAGAGTCAGCAACGCCAAGAAAACCGACCAACCACAAAAAAACGTGCCAGAGAGGTTTCGCCAGACGACGCAGAAGAACAGCGACGAAAGAGGGAGAGGAGCACATCGACATGGTTTGATGACTAGATAGCAGGACTAATCTGGTCTTTGGAGATTTGTATCAATAGCATGGGTTACAACAGCGTGATAATATAGTTGAGCCTTAATAATCTATAAGTGTACTTTATCTAGCTTCTACTCCTGCAACCATTCTTCTATTTCCAAACTAATTCTTAATTTCAAGGCCCTCTATGGCTTCCTGGAGACTGAATTGATCTTCCTGTATGTTCCTTGCTGTTGATTTGCCTGGGGCTTCTGCAATAGTGGTCTGGAGGCTCTTGGCTGTTTGAGCTGCCTTTCGGCGATGGATGGATGCAGCTCTCTGGTTTTTGTGTATAAGACGCATTAAATGCACTCGCGATGGGGCTTGCGGAGATTTCGCGCGTCCCGTGCAAAGATCCATTCTTGTGGTCACGAAACCTCCCATCTTGGAGTGAAATTTGTATTTGATGTAAAGAGGCTCAACGAATGGATCTGGAGTTGGTGATCGTTTGATGGCTGGTGTGGACCAAGGGCGCTGTAACTTTAGGGCGGGCTGCTGTTGGGACATGATGGGTGATGGCTTGGGGCACTGCTAACTTGGATGAAGAAACGCTGATTTTACTGTAAAATAGGTAGCTATTTGAATTATATAATAGATAGTAGATACTGAATACTAAACTACAGTATGTTGTTTCCCGTATATGCATGCTGCGTCTGCATCATTCTGTTAACAGGCTGCAGCTGCAAGTTCCCGTAGGTATGCATTTCTCAACTATAAATTCACCAGGTAATCCCTCATTACTTTCACACCAACAGCAACAATACAGATCAATTTATCATACTCAAACGCATACCTAAGCAAACACTACTTTATTACAATGGCATCAACCATGACACCCGCAATTCAACTTCTATCCCCAGCTAGATCTAGGGACGGGACTCCTGAACCTGAAGACAAACCGAAGGTTCACCTGACAACTACGTCAAAAAACCTTGAATCAATGTCGGTAGAGGACCTTCAAGCTTTATTGGCAGCAAAAAGTGCAGAAAAGGGAAGAAGAGAAAAACGTGAACAAGGAGGAAAAGACGATGCTGGTGGCGCTATTGGCACTCCTGACGCTACTGACGCTACTGACACGACTGACACGACTG
>PVQB02001285.1:0-14684 GCA_002980475.2 Fusarium beomiforme | reverse complement strand
GCAGACGGGATCCCGTATTTTCCACTACCTATGGTCGTATGTGCTAGGATCTTTGCTGTCACAGCTTATATCCAGCTGCTGATACTATCAAGTAATCATGATCGAGATTCCCATCGTCATCGTAGAGGTAATCCCATATTTCTGCTGGCGATGACGGGGTCACCAAGCAAGAAAAACCGGTGCTGAGACGTTGCCTCAATCCATGCTAAAGATCATCTAATCGATCAATACGTGCCATCTCAAGCAGCTCCTTCATCTTGTCGCCCATCACACCAGGGTGCGGCACGATGATCGCTCCCGCATCTTCAAGCGCTTGAATTTTTGCCTCTGCAGTGACATCCCCAGCTGACCAGATCGCACCAGCATGTCCCATAGCCTTTCCTTCAGGAGCTGTGCGCCCGGCTACCATTGCTATGACAGGCTTCGGGTTCAAGCTTGTTTTGCGGTGTTCCTTAATGAGCTCCGCGGCTTCGAGTTCGGCTTCGCCCCCGATCTCTCCGATGACGATAATTCCTTTAGTTTCGTCATGCTCAAAGAAGAGCCTCAGTCCATCGGCGAGTGTGGTGCCTGTTCTATGTCAACGGCACGCCGTTCAATGTGATGAGAACTTACCTGGTAGCATATCGCCTCCCATCCCAACGACGATGCTCTGTCCCAAGCCAACGCGTGACGTTGATCCAACAGCCTCGTAACTCAAGGTACCGGATTTGGACACTATTCCAATGCAGCCACGAGTATACTGCTTGTAGGGCATGATGCCCACGCGACACTGGTCTGGGGCAATGATACCAGGACAATTGGGACCTACCAGCCGAGTTTTGGACTGTGTTCTCAAGGCCTCGTGAACGAGAAGCATGCCGTGAACGGGTACGTGCTCTGCTACAGAGACCACGAGAGGAACCTCGGCTTCAATTGCTTCAAGGATCGCTGAGGCTGCGGAAGCCGCAGGAACAAACACAGCGCTGACATCTGGTTTGACTTCCTTCATAGCCTAGTCGCCATGAGATTGAGCCTTCGGGTGAGTGATAACACTCACCTCCTTGACGGTGTTAAAGACTGGGAGGTCAAGATGAGTTTGGCCTCCTTTACCCGGGGAGACACCTCCGACAACTTTTGTTCCATATTCTATTGTGTCGTGCGCATTTTTGGTTGCCTGTGCAGTTTGAAGTCAATATCTAGCTTCCTAACGCGTGGTGTCACAGTTGCGTGCTTACCGCTTTGCCTGTGAAGCCTGCTCGAATCGCGTTTCATGATGAGTCAATTCATTTTCAGTTGCCCTGGGGTTAGTGCAAGCCATACCTTGATATATAACTCGAGTCTGATTTGTTATGTTGAGGTTCTGTATTGTGCTATCAAATGGACTACTTCGCGCTGATGAGCTGAAGCATCGCGCCGTCCTGGAAACCTGTATCTTGGGACGAACATGACAACAAAACCGTGGATATATCATGTTAAACGCTTGATACACTGAATTGAGCGTTGAAGGAGTACCGCACTGTCAAATCTGGCCTTAGATGCGATGTCACTGATACATGCAATGTACAGAGCTTCCGAGGTCAATTGGTGATCGCCCAGAACTACCCCGCCATTGGGATCCGAGCAGCCTTTTCGTTGTTAACCTGTACCGAGAGAAACCCCAGACAATTGGCCTCGAATGCGAGCTTTTAGGCGTAATGTAAACACTATAAAGATATCGATTGCTGCTAAAAATAGGAGAATTTTATGCTATCCTTTTACAAGTCAATTGAGAAAACGCCCACAGCGCAATGGTTTTGTCAAAAGGTGAACATGTTGGCGGAGGTTTGCAGGAGTACGCCAGCACTTACAAGAGATGTGACAGGGAACAGCCAAACAACTGACATCTGTAAAATTTGGACTAGTGGCACCTACGCAAATAAGCCCCCATCTTTTCATTTTCGGACTATCATATTTTAAAACAGCCTTCAAATACCATTTTCCAATGGCTTCACTTGCAATTCGTAAGTCTACAGGCAGACAGGCGGGGCCTAACCAGGGTCCATCTCCGGCGTGACGCACAGTGAGGTATCTCTAAGCCGGTTCTAGAAAGCGGTGAAGACCGTGAGCTTTGGAGGGCGTGGCAGAAATCGTACCCCACCGCCGAATCTTTTCGTTGATTGAAGTTTTTGCGAACGCGCCGTCTAAACCTCCAGCAACTTTGCCCTGCAACAGTAGCAGCTTCAATACTCCTATACACTAACGAACAACCAAAAGAACAAACGGCATCATGAAGGTTGTTCTTGTGAGCGGCGGAGTTATCTCTGGTGTCGGCAAGGGTAAGCTTATCGTCGTCGCACTCTTATGAAGGGCGTGCTAACTCGTGACTCCCAGGCATTATCGGTATGGCAATTGATGAGCTTCGTTGATAATCTCGACGACTGACCTTCACGTTAGCCAGTAGCGCTGGTCTTCTTCTCAAGACTCTTGGACTTCGAGTCACGGTACGATACGACGTTCACGATCTCTCAATTATTGACTAACAACACCAGGCGATCAAAGTACAACCCCACAGACGCATGCGACCTCACCAACGAATCTAACCTTCAACTAGACCGATCCTTATATTAACACCGACGCTGGTCTCCTTAACCCTCTCGAGTATGTTGAGATCCGAACCCGCTGGCCTTTCTTTCGTTAACATCCTCCAGGCACGGCGAGTGCTTCGTTCTCGACGATGGCGGCGAGGTACGCTTAACATCCACCGACGAAAAACTTCGCGCTAACCCCTCAGACCGATCTCGATCTCGGAAACTACGAGCGGTATGTCTTCCGACAACTCGACACAACCGAAGCTCGATCAGAGGACTGATATGAATGCAGATACCTTGGCATCCAATTGAGCCGTGACAGCAACATTACCACTGGCAAGATTTATCAACAGGTCATCGTACGAACCCCACGAGCCACATATACGCGATCGACAATCACTAAAAAATCTGATGTGTAGGAGAAGGAGCGACGAGGCGATTATCTGGGAAAGAGTAGGTGTTCCGGTTGAGACAGCGACTGGATTCGAATGCTAACAACGAATACAGCTGTTCAGGTACATTGCATGGCGTTACCGTCTTACCGATCTGACTAACAGCCTTCGAGGTCGTTCCTCATATCACAGACGCTATTCAGAACTGGATTGAGCGCGTCGCTAAGATTCCAGTGGATGCTTCCGGTGAAGCGCCCGATGTTTGTATCAGTATGTTAATCCGTCATCGAACCTTGCTTGACACTCGCTAACTCGTGACAGTCGAACTTGTACGAGCTTCTACCGACTCTCGAATACCCAAGATGGTGACTGACTTCGCGATAGGGTGGAACAATTGGTGATCTCGAATCTGGTCCCTTCGTGGAGGCTCTTTCAGTATGATACCCAGACTGGTCGCGAAACCCAATACTGACAGACGTAAAGCAATTGCGACATAGGCTTGGTCGCGACAACTTCCTCAGTATCAGCGTCTCCTACGTTCCTATCATCAATGGAGAGGAGAAGACAAAGCCTACTCAACACGCCATCCGACAAGTTCGAAGCGCCGGCTTGATCCCTGATGTGGTATGTATCGCCCAATTTGATGTTAGGCCGCGTCTAACGCCTCCAGATTGCTTGCCGCTGCGAACGAGAGCTCGACGTCGCTACCATCACAAAGATCGCCCGAAGCTGCCAAGTCGAAGACGAACAAGTTATCGGTGTTCGCAACATGGACACCATCTACCAAGTCCCTCTCCTCCTCGAACAGGAAGGGCTTCTCAAGCTGCTGCGTAAGGGTCTCGCGCTTGAGAAGCTTGAGGTCGCTCCTCCCATGGCTCAAAAAGGCCAAGCTCTTTGGGATCTCTGGAAGAAGACCGTTGTTCCCGATCGACACCTCGAGCCTGTCACCATCGTCTTGGTTGGCAAATACGTCAGCCTTGATGACTCATATCTCAGTGTCCACAAGGCACTTGAGCACTCTGCCATGCGATGCAAGCGCAAGCTGAACCTTATCTCCGTCGATTCCGAACACCTCGAGCCTGAGATGCAGCAGAAGGATCCCCAGAAGTTCCACGAGGCTTGGGCCAACGTTGTTAAAGCACAGGGCATTATTGTTCCTGGTGGTTTTGGAACCAGAGGTATCCGTGGTATGATTGACGCCGCCAAGTGGGCTCGTGAGCGAAAGCTCCCCTACCTCGGCATCTGTTTGGGTCTGCAGACGGCCGTTATTGAGTACGCTCGCAACGTGATGGGTATCAAGGACGCAACATCTGAGGAGTTCTCCGCCACTGCTGAGCACAAGGTTGTCATTTTTATGCCCGAGGGTTCCAAGGAGTAAGTCAAGAACAGACACCAGGGTTTATGTTGCTAATAAATGACAGGAAAATGGGTGGCACTATGCGACTTGGTAGCCGAACAACCCACTTCAAACCTGGCACCGAATGGAGTAAGCTCAGAGCTTTATACGGAGGAGCCGATGTTGTGGAAGAGCGTCACCGACATCGTTACGAGGTTAACCCTGAGTACATCGAGGATCTTGAGAAGGCTGGCCTTTCCTTGACTTCAATGGATGACCAAGGTGTTCGAGTCGAGACCATTGAGCTGAAGGACCATCCCTTCTTCGTTGGGTGAGTATGAGTCCTCAGCGATGCCGACCGTTGCTAACCATGAACAGTCTCCAGGCTCATCCCGAGTATAAGTCTAAGACACTGGCCCCCGCTCCTTCGCGTGAGTATCCCCATTTCGACAACCATCACCCACCTTGACTAACTGTATTAGTGCTCGGTCTTGTCGCCGCCAGCGCCGGATGCCTTGACGAGGTCATTGAGGCTGCTCGTGTGAAGAAGGAGGCCACCAACGGAGTCAGCGATGTGACCAACTTTTAGATGGTGCAGTAGAATGTCAGAATTAGACTGAGATCACGGATTGGGGTTACGGGCTTAGATCTACGTAGGACGCGATATAACGAGGCATTTTAGACTACATGGTAGGCGTTGGGTGCTTAAAAATGAATTATACCAAGGCGAAAATGATAGACATGAATTTACAGATACTTTATATACTGAATTGCTCTCGGTTTGAAGTTCTAGGCCTTCCAGGGTGATGCTGGATGGGATGTCTCCTGCAACGTATCTACTGGCAGAAAACTGCCACACTGATAGGCCATTGGCTTATCTGCAAAGCATTGTCGACTGGATAAGTCAACAGTTTCATCTCATATGACCCACGATTGTTCTTTACCTATTGTAAAGTGAATTGGCGGCTGCAGAATTGTGATTGTTTGTCGAACTTGATGACGCTGACTAAGCCATTTCCAAGTCTACCTACCCCTCGTTGATGATTGCCTCGGCAACCTTGTTCTCAAGTTCATCAATACCATTGCAAATTTCTGTACTTGTTCATTTGTTGTAGGGGCTTTTATCACTTAATAAGCGACATGGCAATTAGAATTAGACCTCAATTCCGAAATCTCACTTCATTCACGAACCCTTGCATTGTACTACTTGTCACCCAATTTGTCCGTTCAGTTGCTAATTTGATATAGACTCAGATAAGATGTCTTCATATACACGAATATCAATCACAGAAGCTCATGAGAAAGGTATTCCAAAGTAAAAAAACTGCGAAGTTTCAATGTCAAGAGACTCACACTTTCATCAGGCTGGAATCCCTATTCCATTGGGAGGTCTTATCAAAACAAAACGAGCTTCGCGACTTCTGATAGATAAACTCGAAGGTAAGATATAAGACAGAAAAAGCGTTCCATTCAGACTAACTCCCACTCTGATAATCCTCACGCATTCATCAAACCTCAAGTCCTCCGAGGTCCTCGAAAATTCGCAGAAATACAAGACCGCCAGAGGGGAGTACAAAAAGCAAAGACGGTCCTACGCTATATCAGAGATTCTTCCGGGCAGCAGGATCATAAAGATTTGAGAATCCCTATCTTTATGGAACAGGCTGTGGAATATAGAGAAAAGTGGCGTCTTACCATGGCTGTTGATCGAGAGAGATATCGACCGATCATTAAGATCAGATATGCCGGAGATAAACTTCCCGACCCCTCACACGAACTCGGCTTCGATAGCATTTTCGAGTTCAATTTGAGTGAAGGTATCACTGAGGAATTGCTGAAGAAGATATCGATGAACTTCTTCTTGAATGAGGGTTCAAAGGATAGCCTGGGAGGTGTTCTCCAAGGGCTTTTTAACATCTTTTCTGAATATGAAGCACTCAGTCTGGAAGTTGACCTTTTGTTTCTGAAAGATGAAACATTTATCTGCAACAATTCGGATTTCTTCTTCGATGATGCAGCTCGAGAACGTCAGCGGAAGCTTTTCCGCCTGAGGGATAAGAAACAGGAGATCCCAGAAGAACTGAGGGCAGAAGAGCATGGACTGGTATATGTTCGCATGGATGGAAACATCGGAAACGTGGTTAATGGCGCGGGACTCGCGATGGCGACGAATGATGCTATCAGTCTGTATGGCGGCGCGAGTGCTAACTTTCTCGATGCTGGAGGCCAAGCGACGAAGGAGACGATGCTGCAGGCTTTCAAAATCATCCTGTCTGATGAGCGAGTCAAGGTGATTTTAGTCAACATCTATGGCGGTAAGATTTTCACCTAATTTGTCGACCCTCAACTGACTATGGGTAGGCATAACGAGATGCGACATGATCGCGGAGTCCATCATCGCAGCAGCAAGTGAACTTGGCCCTCTGAAGGTTCCCATGGTGGTAAGATTGCAGGGAACTAATTCCGAGGCTGGACTGAAGCTGGTAAGCACCCTGCAGATTATTATGAATACTAGCTGAAAATTCTGTTAGCTTGAAGATGCCAATCTTGGGATTTACGTCGAGGAAGACTTTGGAGAAGCGGCCAAAGAAGCAGTCAGGGTTGCTGAACAGCGATCACTAGAAACCTCTGAACACCCCAAAAAAGAGAAAGCGAGTACTTTCAGATGAGGCTACTAGTTATCGTGAGCTCTGGAACTCACTAAGAACTACTTTGAAAGGATGATGAAGCTTTGGTAGATAAAAGTCTGAGTTGTCTTGATACAACGGGACCGTTTTTCTATTTGACATTCGCTTCACCTTAAGGCAATAAGTTTTGCGGCCGATGGTGAGAGTCCACGAGTATTCGTCATTCATCCAGAGAAAAGGGGAATTAAGTAACTTACGTACACGAGAAGAACCCTCAGAGGAATCATCGCAATGATCGTATGACAAGACACTCACGCAGCCGCATGGAATTCCGACTGTACTTGAAAGCATCGCTAAGCATGGCTAAACAACAAGACTGTCTGATTTGGTGGAAGGAGACCTGTAAATGGAGCAGACCCTTGTTCATATTAGCGATTGAATTGATATTATAGGTCAGAAATACGCGAATGAATCCTTCGGCACTGGAAAGGGCATAGCATCAAATCCCCCCTGGCATATAAAACTCACGTAAGCACCAGCCCTCCACAACATCAATTCTTTTCCCTTCTCTCATGACTGCGTTGATGTTAGAGCGCTTTCATAGATCTTTAGTAAAGGGTCAATTATCGTGGCATGAAAATGGCTACTCTCAAAAGCCGCCTGGGCTTCACAAATACGACGTCCTTTGTTCTATTCTGCATATTCGGCGGCATCCTCTTTCTCTTCTCAACCCTCCAACTTCCCTACATTAACATAGACGGCGTGTTTTGCGCTAAAGGGGATCCATGGTCTGTACCAGGAGAATGCTATGTGTTCCAGAAACCGGGACTCATGCGCTCTGGCATCCTATTGCATCTAGCGACGTTCTTACCCGCTGGCGCTCTGGTGTGTTTTCAGTTCATACCAGCAATTCGCAGACCGGCGTATATCAAATTTCATCGGATAAACGGCTATGTTGTCTTGATGTTGTCTGCCTTGGGAACAGTTGCGGCATTGATTATAGAGAGTAAGGCTATGGGTGGAATGTTCTCAAATAGGATTGGAACGTGGACCCTTGCTACACTCGTGTTTACCGCCATGGCGAAGGGATATCTCAGTATAAAGGAGAAGAAGATCGACGAGCATCGTGCTTGGATGCTCAGAGCATGGTTCTGGGTGAGGCACCCCCCGAAAGTTAGACTTGGAGGCGACTGACATAGCAAAGGCAACATCAATTATCACAATGAGAGTGATTCTAATATCCCTAGCTCACATCATTGGCCAACCTTCCAGATCAATGACTCTCAGTATGCCATGTGCAGTTATTGAGTATCTACACGAAAGCTTCCCTGGCACGAGACAAAACCCATATCCAAGTTGTGCAGCATATGTTTCGGGCAAAAATCCTTTGCAGGAAGCGTTGGTGACGACGAATTGGGACTTGAACGATCTGCCGGGTATAACAGCGGCTCTGAGAATTGGATATGCTGTTGGAGGCTGGCTCGGGTTTCTGGTGAATGCAGTTGGAATAGAGATCTATGTGAGTTGCTTTTCTGGTGTTCGATTTATTACTAACTGGGCTGAAAGATATGGAAGACTGCACCGACCAGGAAGTTCAAGGTCTGATGCGGGTTTATACAACTATTAGAATATCTATATGATTATGGACCTATCACCGAGACTAAATGACGAACCAGGATTCAAAAGCCAAATTTTCTTTCTATTATCTAAGCCACCAGGTCTAGCCCATCTATGTCTAAATAACCTCTTGTTCCGTTCCATCCTCTGTCTAGTTCGTAACTTGAAGCGCCGTCTTGGTAGGCGTCCCATAAATTAAGCCATCCCCATTCCTCTGCGGCACCAACCTCTCAACCTCCCTCGTTGGTTCCCAATGCACTGTCCCGTATCTATATAACTCCCCGAAAGTCCCAGGACGGTGTGTGATGTCGTGGTTCTCCTTCTTTTTCACGAGATCGCCCAAAGCCGGCCGATCACCCATGGAGTTATGATACATCTTGTACATATGGCTCTTCTCAAGCATTTCCACCATGAAGGCCTCTGCTTCTGCTCTTTTCGCAAGATCAGGTTCGTCAAGGCGTGTAAGGAAATATTCTGCTTGCTTCTGACCGTCGAGATTCGTCTTCAAAGCGCCGAGGATACCGTTCTTGATACCTTCAACCATAAAGACTTTGTTGTCCCAGAACTCGCGGCCGTTCCAACCGGTGGTAACATCGACAAGACTACGAGTGCGGTCGCCGATGACCATTTGTGAGACGTAATCTGTCATGAAAAAGATCTGGGTTTCATCCTCAGGATCTGCTAGACCTTCAGCTAGCCCAATCTCTGCGATGAGAGGATGTTTATGGAAACCGTCGACATTGGTCCTACCCTTCCAAAGCTCTTTGTAACCTTGGTGCCAGTGCTTGATGAACTCGCAGTTCTTTCGCGCTGCAAACATGAAGTTGCCAAAATCGATTTCTTTATTCCTTATTTGGCCTGTGATGATCCATGCAGTCATTTCATAAGGTGTATCAGGCGATGAGATGTGGTCCCAGAAGAGTTTGTCAAGATGAACGTGCAGAATGTTGCTGACATCCATCCAAACACCACCATGTTCGTAGATTAGAGGAAGACGAGCAAGATCAGCAGCATGTTGAGGGGCATGTTTTCCATCCATACTTTTGTTAACGAAGCATTCTGGGAACCACTCTTTGCCAGCATAGTTGTAGATGTTGTTCGGTGAGCCGTCGACGAAGTCTACTAGACGAACTGTCCATGTAGGTCCTAGGCGTCTGACCCAGTTGAGGACTGTTTGCTGATGGCTGGGATACATGGCGTAGAAACCTTTGTCCCATACTGCCCAGACATTCTTCTCAGAGGTGATAGGTTGGTATGTTTGGAGTTGGGCGATGATTTCTGAATCTGGGCGAAGATCGAGGAGTGTAGGGTCGATCTCGCGTAGGCCCGTGGCGCATTTGGGGATAGTGAATTTACCCATTGTTAAAGTTGTAGAAACTGTCGTAGAAGAGGATGTCTGGCTCATGAGTGGGGGATGAGTATATTAAGGTGAATGATTGAAGTGAAAATATTGGCGGAGTTGGGGCAGGTAATTATACTGTAGAGATGAATGAATAGAAATGAGTCGATGTCTTTTTTGAGGATAGCTTTATCGTGTTATGACTCTCCACTGGAGTTGAATGTTTCTCAGGGAGAAAGCTGATAGGCTGAGTCGACTCCGACTGATCTTTGTGGAGATCTGAGCTAACCAAAAATGGGGCTTTTTCATGATGAATCATTCTTGGCACTTCCTCTTGGTCACGCTAATCCTGACTGTGCTTATTTTCGTACTCGCTTTTTTCCTTCTGCATATGACAATCGACGCGAAATCAGAGAAAATTGAGCTTGGTCTATGAGTGGCTATCGTAAACCATCACAGTCATCCCTTATTCCCTATACAGATCGGCTTGATTGTGAGGTATCCGACAAATCTCCCCCTACATCGTCAACAACACAATGATTGCGATGAAAGCCAAGATCGGCTTGTTTGAAATGCCAAGCGGAGAAGAATGGATTGCAAAAGACAGTTTCCCTTCATCAAAGCTCGGAACTTGACAATTACCCGTCACAGAGGGAACTGCATCCTTTCCAGCCCCAATTGAGATAATCTCAGAAGTGCAGTTGGCAGCTTGACCGATATGCACATTCTTGTTGTCCAGGTCAAATACAACTGTAAATGATATGTTAGTATCTTGATCCAAAGATATCAATAAGGACTCACCATAGGCAGCTCTTAAGAAGCTATCTCCAAGGACTTGCTGCTCGCCGTCCTCGACTGGCTCGACGCCAACTGCGCATAGTCCCTCTGCTGTGTAAATCAATTCTCGAAGCGGAACAGTGACGACATGATCTTCTCCAAATCCAATAGAGAGGCCGCCTGCATGATCTCGGAGTGTGCAGTCCACCATGTAGAACCCTAACCTCTCGTCAAGCTCAGCACCGACATCTTGAAACACCAACTCCGCAAGATCTTTATTGAGTTTGGAAAATGTATGGCCGCTGTCCAAGTGGAAGTTTGTGTCTTCAAAAGGATATGCCTTGGTGCTGCCATTTCCTGCATCAGCGCCGATAGAGGAGATATTAATCGTGAACCTAAAGAAATTAACTGTCTGTGCTGAAGAGATAACCAGCCTGGGAGATGTTACCTCGAACCACCATCGCGGCTCTTCACGATTGGAGCCTTCTTTAAAGTGCCCGAGAACTTTCCTTTGTCAAGTCCGCCAAAGATCAAGGAGCCTGTGAGTGGAAGGGTCAGTATAGCCCATATTGTTCATCATGGGGAGCACTAACCTTGTTTGTCACTAGCAGTGCCGAGTGAGAGACTGTATGTTCTGCTACTAATCGCTCCTTGTTTTGCCATAGAGTCCAAGAGAAGAGGGTATGAGCCGTTCACGGCGAATGAGGCATTGAAGACTGGTCCCAGGCCCATGATACCAATGGGTAAACCGCGACTATTGGAAGCAACTCCGAACATCTGGTTTTTGACCTTCATGTCTGTTCATACAAAGTCAGTATGTCTTGCAATGTGAAATGTGCTTGACCTACCTCCGATAGCCACTGTATCTTGATAGATATCTACCAAAGCACCATTAGGCTCATCACCAGAACCATAACCCAGCAACTTCGAGCCTACGGGGCCTTTTCCTGAGTGAGAAGACTTTGGATCATATCGTTGAACTTCTTCACACAACTTCTGTTGGTCGAACTCGGTTGGAGACGAGGAGCAGTTGGCATTGACCCAGAGGTCGCTTGAACCAGTATCTACTTGGACTAAGGTCTTTTGTGGAGGATTTCCAATGGCAACTGAATTTTGTTCGTTATATGTAGGATATCATAAAGGGCTGGGACTGGACTGACTTTCAATTGTGTACAACCATTGCTCGTTGTTGATTGATATTGAACCAGAGGAGTTGGTCGATCGTGCCACTCGTCTTACAGGATACTCAACATGGCCACGATTGGAGGCTTCAGAACTCGCCAAGCATGGTAGAATAAGAATGAAAGCCGCGTAAAATGCGGATACAGTAGGAAATAGAGACTGCATCTCGACAATTATAAATCCCTTTTGTGATGAATTCAATCTTTCGGTATTGCAACAGAAAAAGTAGGTAGGCAATGCCGGGCATTTTATACATCAGAATGAGGCCTCAAAATAGGTGGGTAACGTGGCGCTGACTCGTTAAGCTCTACAATGACCAGAAACTAAAAGATGAAACAGATCCTTCGATGAATCCTTCTACAACTATCCGGAATGAGATCGTCGCTTTTTGTGGGTGCCGAGATCAAACCCCAAGTTGGGTGCTGGGGCTGAGTCTCACTGGCAACTATCTTCGATTGACAGTAAGCTCTGGTTGGCCAGTTCGTATGGGCACCATGCGAGGATATTAGGGATTGAATGTTTTGTAGACAATTTGTCTCGAGTTCAACTATCGGGACTCTAGACTAGTGGACATTTCTCGTCTGCTGATTTACTCAGCCATATCCCTCACCTCCTCCCAGTACCCCTGATCAAATCCATACACAATTTTAACTTGTTTGTTCTCGGGCCCCATCATGTGAACACGAATTGTCCTTACTCTCGCTTCCTCGGGTATATCACTACTACATTTAACCTCTCTTCCACTCCTCCCTTCTTCCAACTCCATCACCCGTGCCCCTACTCTGGCCGAGGAGAACCCGTTGAATACACCCTCTTGTACGCGATCTGCCAACATCACAGCGATAGCTCGTCGTCGAACGAAGGGATCTCGACATCGTGCAATGACGGACACGAGAACAGACGTGAAGCCGAGATCGACGTGGAAATACGCCTTTGAAGCGGAATCGTTGGCCCAGTTTCTTTGGGTGTAGTTCTTGTCAAGGCCGGCTGCCGTGGCCGCACAGTTAACAATCTCGTCGAATTCTGCAGTAAATCTATCCCAGAAACACGGATCTCCTTGACCATGCAGATACTTTGCGACGTTAATTTCGAGGTACTTTCGATGAAGCTGAAGAAGCGCGATTGCTCGCTGATCAGCGTCACTTAAAGTTTTGCTACTGATTTTAAATTCTGTTAAGAGGTCATCGAAGGATTGGCCCCATTGCTCAATTTTCGAAGCGTGACAAACTATTTCGCATATCGGCTTTCCTTTCATGCCGGGGCTCGCTTGTTCAACGAGCAGTTCCAGCAGTGCTTCTCTTGCATCGCAGAGTGATGCAAATGAAGTTTCTCGAGGCGGAAGTGTATTACTGAAAGTGTCTTGGAAAGAGGCCCAAAGCTCTGCATCAACATCACCCATGAGCTGCGACGTATTAGCAAACACTTTGAAATCTGCGTATGGTGAGACATACCATGAGAAGTTGCACAGCTATACGTCTGAAGCAAGCACCAGCGAGGCTAAAGGTTGCCTCGACGTCGGAATTGGGATGACAGCCGTGAACCTTATTGCTAGAGAAAATTGCCCTGAACTGTCGAATCATCCCACAGCCATATCTGAAAAGACCAATAGCGGAGTCTGTCTTTCCATGAAGAAGCTGGAGACTGGTAAGCATAAATCAGCCAATATCACTGGGGAAAGAGTTACTTCAATGCAGACGAAAATCAAACACGACAGCACAAGGATATGACCCTGCGACAAAGTATCAGGTGATGGGTTGAGTAGTTCCCTTATTGCAAGGTTGTAATGTTTCAATGCAGGCACCGACTCAATACTTCGCCACTGTTCATGAGTAAGATAAAGTTCATGGTAATAAGCCAATGCTACAACAGCATGTCTTATGCAATCTGTTGACTGCGCCACTTGGAGAACCCTGGTGTTCCATAAGTCATCCGGAAAGAAGGTTTGGAAGTTGACTAGAGTCTTTTCGATAAAGAATTGGAATGAGCGTGCCTCGGGAGGAGTGGCATATGTGGAGATTATCGAGACAGGAGAGGAGACGGCGGATGGAGTTGAGGTAGTGGACGGACTGGGTGTGTTGACCTCATAACCGTCGCATTTCCGACCAGTGGATGTACCTGACGTAGATGTATCAGTTATTATTCCTATGGCGAGAAATGCAGAAGGTCATACATCTCTTACAGGCTGGGCGAGCTTCATCACACTTGACTCTCCGGACTGTTCCGATTAGAACGAGAAATACACCAATAGGAGCATCAAATACATGACATACTCCTTCAACTTGTTAGTCACTCCTCGTTTCCAGCCATTAAGAACAAACATACTTGCAAGTCCCGCAGCCAGTTCTCACTTTCGGGGCTCTAGCGCGCTGCCGTTGTCCAGGTTTCACACGTGTTATATCAGCTCAAAATGTCCATACGAGGCCGTGCCATGTTATGTGACCTTTTTGATGAGAGGAAATGGAAGAGTTGGAAAAAGGGTCCTATTATTTCGATGTCATTGCAGTGGTTCGAAGGACCGCACTAGTCTTAATCCTTCTTAGTCTAGAAGAGACTGTGATGTCCATACGAACCGGCGAATCAGAGATTGCAGATAAGTGGCCCACGATCCTCCTCGGGTCAACTTATGAATTATCGGTAGCATTGAGATCATCAGCATGGGAGGTACCCATAGATCGGCATTATTTCCGTTACGGTACGCTTTTATACCTCCACAGATAGCTATTTCATAAGCCAAATCGTTCGTTTTTACAGTCTCAGAACATACTAGGAATTGATAAGGCATGTCTTACGACGGGTGATCGTGGTTCGCTAGATAACAATGTAGCAACGGATCCATCGGAGTAAGCAGCCACGCCGACAATCATGGTG
>PVQB02001284.1:0-11622 GCA_002980475.2 Fusarium beomiforme | reverse complement strand
CAATCATACCTTCTCACAACAATTGTGGGGTCAACACCAATCACCTTGATCGTATGCTATTACTTTGTGAGGCAATTGAGATGCCAATTTACATCCAATTGAGATATATTATATATTTTATTGAAGCCCCGGATCAGAGGATTTTAGTGATATAGCTTAATATTTGGTGTAATAGCCTTTTGCCTGATGAAGTGCAGCGAGGCGTTTCGGCATCGAATTTATCAGGTTTTCAAGCACTTCAGGTTCAAGGTCATTCCAAACCTCTTGTGCGGCTTTAATCAAGGCCGCGATAGCTTCATCCGTAACGGGCATTAATGCAAGCTCAGGATATCGTTTGCAAATACGCTCTTTTAACAGCTTCCAGAGATTTTCAATAGGGTTTAAATCCGGACTATATGCCGGCCAGTCTACCGTAAAGATGCCCTCTAACTAACAGTAGATTCTGAGCCAGTTCTGGATAATTCTAGCTCGATAAGTTGGTCCGTTATCATGCTGTAGCGTTATTCCCTCCTCCAAAACCGCTGGAAGCTGTTATCGAAGACAGGCCAAGATAATCCGGCCTGTGACGCCTCCACGCTTTGCCAATGGATCGCCGTTAAGGGGGACTAATTCTGATAGTCTATCTACAGAGAAACCACCATAAAACATCTTAGAATGTCGTAGGGGAGTCCTGCGAGGTTGAATATTATCCCTGTAAAGTCTTTTGCCCTATATTGCAGTTAGAAATTTTATCTAAAGAAGTAGCAATAAAACTGACTGCCTGGTGAAAACACCACTTGGTTATATCGCCGTCTATACGGTCAATTAAGACCTCATTAGAGAAAAACCAAGAATACCAGTAGCTAGCCGGTTTATAACGATATTTTTCAGCGAAATCTCGGCGTTGTTGGATAGCTGTTGGACTAAGAAACGGGCGTTGAAGTGCGTGGTGGTGTTATATACCTTGTTTTTTAAGCTATCTTGTGATAGTCGATCTATAATAACTAATTCTAGTTCGTTCTTTGATTTCTTAGACTATAATAAAAGGGAATTGATTAACGATACGTTTAATATGCCTTTTATCGCGATCAGTTAATATAGTCGGGCGCCCAGAGCGCGGTTTATCTTTAGCTGAAATCTGGCTTCGGTAGCATCATACAATCCTAAAGATCGCGTGTTTTGTAATGCCCTCTTTTGCCACGATTTCGTCCAGTAGGACACCCAAATCTTTCATCATTACAATCCTTGTTCTTTTATGAGGGGAATAATGTGTTTTTTGGCGTACGCGCGGCATTTTTTTACTATAGATAGAACGTGTTGAAGTTATTGAAGAAATTTGGTGGTGTTGACGGATGAGGGGCTGGGGCGGGAAATTGTCGGAACTTTTGCGCACCCACTGTACCTGTCCTCTTTTGGTTCTTATGAATTGACATTGACTCAAAACGGCTGCGGAGCGACATTCAAATCCTGAAGAGTTGGCTAAATTGTAGATATTAGTACTGCATAGACGGTATCATTTGTTCCTAAAAGAGAATTCCATTCCATATAATTAATTCAGAGCGGGTTGATATTCATAATTCGATGATGTAGTTCATAACGCTATCATTCTCCACAGTGTTGACGAAGATCCTCAAGCTCTCTCGTCACTATTGTACCTTGTCTCATACCTCACCATCTCCACATCCTGCATCTGCGTCCTTGCATGAACTTTCTGCAAAGCCTGTGCAGTATGAATCATAACATAATCTGACTTAACATCGCGGAACAGCTCCAGCGGATTCAAATACACAGCCCAGGCATACAATCCCAACCAGCCACCTTGGTAGCCTTTTTGAAAGCCGCTCACGGTCTCACAGTCCGCATCAGATTCGAGAGTCTGATATTCTTGGGTTTGGAAAGGGCGCACCGAATTTGTGATCTCGTAGGGCTTCGTAGGGTAGGCGTAAAGAACCAGGAGTGAGAGCGGTACCATCTGCACGCAGATTACCATTGTTGGAAGACCCATCATTACGTCAATATAAGTCATTGAGTCGGAGGGTCGCAAAACTTTTGTTCCTGTGAGGATGAGAAAAAGGATCTGTGTTGACGGTGAGTATTTATTCTCTAAGATCCTTCCTTGCATGAATTTACCTTCTCCAAAAGAACTACTCCGACAATTAGCTTGAAGGCCGCCAGCTTGAGTAGTGGCCTGTGCTCTGTCATGTATCTCTTCATGTTCATGTAGAATTGGAGAATGGCGTTGACCGCCACTGATGTCGATAGCGAGGTGATCACTTGGAGCTTAATGATTCTGTTACCTACAATTCGAGGATGCGATCATGGCAAGACAGTACGTACCCAAACATGAGCAAAATGAGGTGCTGTACTGTCGAGGCAGTAAACGTGTAGCGCCTGTGTTACCACTTGGGAGACAGCGGTAATCCATGTGATGACTGGGTACTGAAGCACCGAGTACCAAGTCAGCTAACACCAGATAATTAGTCAGTCATTCCCTCAGTTGCTGTTTTGCTACCAAATGACTTACACTCAAAAACGCAAGGCCATTCCTTTTATTCTTCGGCTGCCACTGTCTCTTCGTCTCAAGCGAAGAAAAGAAATCTACTTTACTACCATCATCGGGAGCCATAAAGTCGCAGAGTAGCATGAGGAAGGCGTACAGGGCTACACCCTGGAGCACTTCGGTGAACCCTTGCAGGTAGACATACGAGTTTGGGAAACAGATTGAGAGAAAGGATAGAATTTGGTAGGAGGGTATAAGGTTGCAGATTCGCATAATCCTATAAATTCTGTTAGCATCACAAAAGCTTATCCATATCATCCGGGATCTTTACTTGAGTTGTTCGTTAGGGTTACTCATGCGCATCGCATGTCGACCCATTAGGCCCAGGGTTAAGACCAGTACTATCGCAGTGCAACCGCCGGATAAAACCATGTTAAATTGGTAGAACGTTAGATTTCCCACAAAAGGGCCGCCGCCAACTGCTTATTTGTCAGCAATGCCGTTTTTTTCTGTAGCGCGAAGGATGCAGTAACCACTTACTCTGTTCAAAGTGGTCAGGTAGGGCACAGCCAAAGCTGCCGGCAGCCGCTTCTCTCAGACTTCGAAGGCCCATTTTGTGTGGCAATCAAGTTTAATCAAACACTTAAGCGGGGATGCTGACTGACTAACTTGTTTATAAACAAGAAAGAAAAAGAAGAATTAATAAAAAATAAGACATAACTGCGAAGCCAGCCACCTTATATCAACCACGACTGATGACATTTACATCTTCACCCAATACGCAGGCTCCACAATAATAGTCTTGGCGTTATTTACTACCTATTTCGGAATTGGGATCATACTGTACCCGAAGCTCAGCCCTGACTCCTGCTGCCCGGCCCCCAAGATTGCAAGGTTGCAAGCCATGGAGCTAAACCATTCTAGTCAGAAAACCCAGCGAGATCGTCGTGCAACAACTTCGCAACGCGACTTTAGGTGCCTAGAGCAGAGCCAATCGGTGGAGCCAGCCTACTCAGTTTGCGCGAATTTGCGCTATCGGTCCAGCGGCAAAAAGAGTGCTGGTAGTATGGCGTAGTGTAAGCCTGCCCGCATATCGGTAAGCAAGGGTGTAGAGCCAATGAGAGAGCTTCAAGCTGACGGTAAGTTCAAGTAATTCCCTGTTCTCTGAAGCTACATTGTCCTAGTAACGACGGTATTGTCACCATCATCGCCGGCGGCCTCCTTTGTCTTTCAAGACCTTGGCTGACCGAGATTAACCCTTGACATTCTAAGCACTCGGAATCACAGTGTCAGATAACATTCCAAAGGCTTGTGTCTCGTTCTGTTATGACTCGCATTCCCTCGTCCGTCGTCCATATACCTCAAACCTGCGCGTAACTCGTCCCTTCTCACCGGCATTGATTAGCCTTGTCGTTTCAGTCCTTCTTACTAGCAACTGTTTATAGGGTGCTAATAAGTTGTTAGCCTAGTCCTACAAGGGGTAGGCTTGAATCCCCAAATTTCTGATTGGGGCTTGGTTACACATTAACGGCAACACGACTCAATGCGTAAAGTTGTAAATTAACCTTATCTGAAAATGCATTGTCCGCAGATATGTATTACAGCTAAGAGTTTAATACCTCTGAGACTAATTTATTAAGTTATAATGCCTGACATTATAATAAAGCTAGGCTCTATTAATTCTATATATCCCTAGTCTTTAGTCCGGGTGTTATTCTGGCTAAACAAATAGGTAGGTTTAGTAAGATCATATAGTAGTTATAGGTACTATATAGGCTATTCCCCTAGGATAATATTCTACTAGGATAAAGGCAGTTATTAGGTAAAAGGCTAGTTAAAATACCTAAGGTTCTTAGGGTTAGGGTTATTCCGATTTCGATGATGGGAGCATGAGTATTGTTGTGCAGAATGTGGCATAGTGTAACTCGCGATTTTAATGCTACAACATTGGGTGATACAACTGAAATCAGGTACTTCGAGCTTCGAGGGAATATTAGCGCTATGCATGCATAAGAAATTCACGTTTAGCCGATTGGATGATCCTGGTATTGAAGGATTCCTGAAATATAATAAAAGTAGCACTGTTAACTGCAATAGATTCTTATTGTAATAGTTAAGTATATTATAATATTCGGTAAACAGTATACTATAGAAGAAGAGTATAAGATTTATAAGCTATATTTCCTATGTTATTAAAGGTAGCCTCTTGGTATACTTTAGTTTCTAAACTTGCTTGAATAGTTAGATATTATTAATAGCAACCTTAAGTCTACTGCCAGCATTAGCAAAATAGCTAATAGAAATCTCTATAACAGCTAGTAAGATGTTAAGGGAATTAAAAGTGACCATATAGTAGATCCACATCTTGAGGGGTAAAGGTATTATAAGTGAGAAGAAATCAGGGTAGGCAGAAGTTAACCCAGATCTCCCAACTCGCTAGCTATTACTGCCGAGAAATCGTAGCTTGCAGGATTTATATATGCTATCCAGCGAAACCAGGGATGCATGCTTGGTATGGGGATAAGATACCCTAATACAGATTAGACTCTTGCGTAAAAGACGTACATAACATAGGATTTAGGTCCAACCTACTAGCCTATATCATCATTGCCATATTAATCCAGCCGCTGATCTATGCAGCCAAACCAAAGTGCTTGTACTATGCACCAATTATGCAGTACAGAGAGATAAAACACAAAGTAATAAGAAAGTACATAAACCAATTAGCAAAGAACTTACCGGTATTATATTAAAAGCCCACCGTGGAGTAGTAAATAAGGTTAAATAAGCTAAATATAAAGATAATAAATAGAATATTAGTTTGAATGCAGACTAGTATATATATACCTAGTAAATTAAAAGCTAAGCATTTATATTAAGCAAGAATAGCTCGGCCCTTAAAGGGTACAGCTATATTAGCCATCTTATTAAAACACTATAGTAAAATAAGGTAAAACAGAGCTCTAGGTTTTCTAAAGATCGAGTTGCTATCCTTAGGGAGGTTGTTCATCATACTACCCATCACAAGAGCCATTACCAAAGAAGAGGCCAGCTGAAGGCCACTGGAGATGCGATCTCCCCAAAGGATCTGAAACTGCCTGAGATGGGTTAATAAAGCTCTTGTCCTCTCATATTGGGACGTGGCATTACCTGAGAGCACAAACCCAAACCTGGTCGAAGAATGAAATCAGATACGGACTAGATGTCGTAGAAAGAGTCTTAAAGGTGAGAGATTTCTCTCTCAAGCCCGAATTTCTCAGTCCTTCAACTTCCGCTGCAAGAGTCTCAGCAGTTCGGGCCATAACGGAATCATGCATGCGCCGGAACATCTCACTCTCCTTATAGCGCTGCTCAAAGTCTTCAGCCATATGCGGAACGCTTCCTTTATACCCAGGGGTGACTACTCGCTCTATATGCATAGTAACGGAAGTTAAAAAGACGGCGAAATTGGCACCAGGCGGATATTTAAAACCAATATCACCTAAGTACTGCCTTATATCTGCCGATAGCCGTAGTAGATTTGGCGACCTTTAGTAAGGATGAGAACTTGATCGAATTAGTTTGTAGATGCTGTTTTCTACTTGATATTAGGTAGTAATGATGGTCCTTTATTATTTGTCTGTATTCTTTCGAAGTATGCATATAAAGTCTAGAGCCTTAGAGGCATTAAGGCCCCTTATGCTGTTGTCCCAGTATTACAGCAGGGCTTAAATGCTTATGACTTCGGCTACAGAGACCTATTTCCTCTCACCGCCGGATATACAACGGACATACTCGTTGCCGCCGATATTTTCCTTGGTATGACCAATACCGAGTGCCTTAAGGATTTCGGTCGAGGTTTGATCCACATAATCTTGAGAGGTCAGATGCTCAGGGCTCGCCTCGGGCACCTTGGTTGAGGCTGTAGCATTGATGTGGCTCGGTGTTGAAAATCCTACAAATAGGGACCGATGTTCTAGAGCTCAAGCCACGGCGCCTTCTCACAACGGGATTCGGACGCATCCACGTCATCCCCCGAATGATTGCATCACTATAATTAGTCTACTACGGCAGTCTCATGTTGAGCACCCTGCACTAGCACTGCGATACTCTCATAACGCGCCGTAGCTGTTTTCTTTACGTGCGATATTTAAGCGTTTACTGTAGGTTCAAGTTATTGCAGTAGGCCGGACTTAAATTAAGGTATAGGCAGTCAGCATTCAAATCCACGCAATGGAGGTTCGGAAACCAGACGCGGCACTAATGATGGCATGACGTTTTGGCGGCTGTGCGTAGGTACCTTTCAGAGTGGAACCCCTCTTGGGGGCTCGAAGCTTTTTAGCACAACCCACCTTGAAGAGCAGAAGCTCGCAGCTATAAAACCAGACCGGACAGAGCTGCCCCCTCTGGAGTCTCTTATTTTTTTTTAGCTCCTCTAGCAGTTCATCCTTTCTTCTGGGTTCCTATCCTTCTCTTTATCAACCCTCTATCACACCAAAATCAGTCGCAATATCCCAAAATTGCTATCGTCTACGTACGTGGTTTGGCCCTCTATTGAGCAGCCCTACCATCACAATCATATCGAAATTACCACCATTGTCAGCATAGTAACATTCCTTGTCAGAGGATACCAGTTATGCTCGGGTAGCTCACTATGCTGGTTCTGGCTCTTCACTGCTGGCTACATTGCCTCACACACCCACACACCACTAACATCCTTCTAGTACTCCATATACGGCCATATCAAGCAGCTGGCTGAGGCTAAGAAGGCCGGTATCGAAAAGTCCGGCGGCTCTGCCGACATCTTCCAAATTCCCAAGACATACTCTAAGGAAGTCCTCTCCAAGATATATGCCCCTCCTAAGGATATCGGCATCCTAGTCCTCGAGGACCTTACTACCCTCGAGTCTTATAATACCTTCCTCCTCGGTATCCCTACCTACTACAGTAACTTCCCGATCTAGTAGAAGGCCTTCTAGGATAAGACGGCAAGCAGTAGACCTCTGGCGGCTTCTAGGGTAAGATAGCTGGCATCTTTATCTCTACTGCCTTACTCGGCGGCGGCTAAGAGTTAACGGCCTCTAACGCTATCTCTACCCTTATCTACCACGGTATCATCTATGTCCCCTTCGGCTACGCCAAGACCTTCGGCATCCTGACCGACCTGACGGAAGTCCGTGGCGGCAGCGCTTGGGGTGCCGGTACCTTCGCTGGTAGCGACGGCTCCCGCCAGCCCTTGGCCAAGGAGCTGGAGCCCGCCAACCTCCAGGGCAAATACTTCTACCAGATTGTTGCCAAGTACACTAGCTGACTGCATGAAAGCAGCCAGGCCAAGGCTGCTGGGATTGCACCCGTGGGCAACAGCAAGCCCGTCAAGGTTAAGAAGGAGGAGATTATGAAGGAAAACGATGGTCCCAGGGAGCTAAAGAAACCCAAGGAAGGACCTTGTGGACTCCCAGCAAAGTGCACGCTTCAATAGTCGATGGAAATAATAATATGATACCTGGAATAAAAAAAGACAAGTTTATTATCAATCAAGAGACTCTTCCCTTGGAGCTTATCATAGAGCAGTTTCTGCCAAAACGGCTTCAGCTGGTGAGTTGTGTTAGATTGTCGTCTTTGTGCGGATAAAAGCAAATCTTCCGTATGTTATAACGGTATTTATGACTTTGGGCAGCTCTGGCGTAAGGTGTTAGGCCGGCGCCTGTGTGTAAATAGGAGGGAGTTTACTCCTTATGACGATATGCGTGGCTTTTTGTGGTGAAGGTCTCAACGATGGACTGTAGAATACGCCTTATTGCAACGGCGATATCAAAACCAACTAGAACACGTTAATGAGCAGTTAAATGTCGTCGGTCGGGACGTTTGGACAATCATGAAGAAGGCAGGTATGGAGCTCAACCTCATTCACAGCGAGATCATCCGATTAAGGCAAGGAAACGCTATCCTGAAGGCAAAATTCCATGCTAAGAAGCCAACAGGTCGAAGAACGGTTCAATTTGACCCCAATAAAGATTTCCCTCACATCCAAGGTATCATCACTGCTTGGGATGAGGCTGAAAAACAGACCACAAAGCCCCAGACTTATACACCTCTGATTGAAGGCTTGTAAGCTTGAACCCCAAACAGCCCCCTTCCAAGTGTTTCTACTAGAGTAGAGGGAGGAAATAACAACACGGCAACCACGAATGGTCTACTAGAAAATGACATAGAAATATAGATTCTGCACCGAAAGGCTTTATTTACTATCATGAATGCTTCCGTCGATTCGTTCTAGTAGCGTTAAGGTGTAATAAGTATCTTTAGACATCCTACGCTTCTCTGGGCCCATAAGCTTCCCCCAGGGTATCTGGTGTCGACCATCGCTCCAGATTTTTTCGTTCCTAGTTGAGGCTCTCCTCACCGGGCTGGATGGTGCCGTTGTTGACAGCTGCCTCGTGGGACCTAGCAACGTATCCCCAGACAGGGAAGTATTTGTCGAGCCAGGGAATCATCTCTTTGGCGCCGGGAGTGTTTCGCCAGTCTCTCATCAGGTCACAAGCAATGGAGAAGAGGCTGACCGTGTGGACACCGGCCTTGGCCATTCGATCGTTGGAGATGTCGCGGACGAGAGGGGAGGTGGTGCCAGAAGCCTCGACATTGGCCCAGACGGAATAGCCCTCTGTTCGGAGAGAAAGTGCGAGGAAGGTCGTGCAGACATCAGTCGTAATACCGGCCATGATAATCTGAGACTTGTTGGCGGCCTTGACAGTATTTCGGAACTCTCGGTTGTCCCAGGCGTCGACCTCGCCTTGACGCTGCACAAGTGGCGCATCGGGGTACATCTCAAGGATCTCCTTAGGCAGAGGGCCATTGGGGCCATTCTGGGCAGACGTCGTCAGAATCACGGGCAGACCAAAGACCTTGCCCAGGGCGGCATGAGCGAGCATCTGGTCGCGGTAGAGCGTCGGGTCAAAGTCCCGAGCCAGGCTGTAGAGTCCAACCTGGAGATCGACGATCAGGAGCAGCTGAAGAGCGTGAGTTTGAGTCTTAAGTTTTGAATCCACGTCTCAAAAGCAGCCAACTTACTGCGTTATTCTTGTCCAGTCTTTCAAATACGTATTCTATCTCAAACTGTTAGTCAAGGCTACTGTTTATCCGCTAACCAGAAGAGCTCATAACTATTTAAGTAAACTCACTGTCTTCTCTGGCAGCAACGGCCATAAAGCCAAGGGTCATTGCAAGGAAGGAGAGGAACTTCATGATAGCGAAAATCTGTAATGTTCTTTAGCGCAGGTGGTCGTGGTGAGGGCTGGAATTGAGACTCGGTGTAAGGCGTGACAAGACCACAACTTTGCCGATCCCAAAGTCACCTTTTATATATTTAAGATGTGCATAAACTTCTGGAAGCTGCAAGGGGTCACAGAGGAAAGAACGCGGCGAGCTCGGCGGACAAGTCTAGACCGACCTGATGATGAGACGGGTCTACGATGCAGCTGTGGTGCAACACCACGAAAGGGAAATGCATGCGACTTCGTGCCACCGATAACTTACAATACGGCTTAAAGACTCATAGTTGGGTAAGACTTTCGTCAGTGTTAGTATACCGACAACAGCTACCCGTGTAACCCTACGTCATGTAACAAACTTACTTTTGATCAAATACAATAAAAGTGGTCCATGCACACCGTCGCGTCCTCTCGAATTTACATTGAGTTCCATATTTTTTTTGCCCAAGGAAGAAGCAGGAGACCATGGCAAATTGAAATAAAAAGATGATATAATTCAGAAGAGTGCCATTTTAGGCTTCGTCCTGAACGGAGTATATTTCATGCATTTCAAGGAAGAACCAGTGAGAATAATAAGTCTCGGGATAGTGGAACCAATAAAAGCCGGGAGTGTGATGGGGCGAAACAGCCACTTTTCAATGAACTCAATGGAGTCGTCATAACAAGCCTAGTACGAAGGATGTCCCTCCCTCATACGAACGGCTTCAGCCCTCAATTTCGTCCTGCTTGTCCTTCATTGCCGGACTATCTCCTCCTCTAGCACCCGAATCCAGCGCATTGCAGTTCCCCTTTACCTCCGAGATGCTCCTATATCTGCTCCATCACTAGCGACACTATTGCTTACCATGCTTCGCTTGACGAAAGTCGTCCCTCATTCTGCGTGTTTAACCACTCGGCATCCACTTAAATCAAGTCTGCCTGCACCTCCAACACCCACTCTCGCTTCCCCTCCAACGATTAGAACGCATTATTTAGCACCAGCACAGCAACTTGCCGTAGTGTACCATACTCTCCGCTCATCCCCTGATATGCACGTCCATCGGAATAGGGTTCTTGATAAGCCGCCCTTTGCTAATGAAGTCTAGCTCGCTTATAAAAGGTCGCAACAGGGTAGCTGGCTTAGATAGTGGGTTTTAGGTACAGAGACAGGGACAGAGCTTTAACTACACAGATATATAGTACGCTTATTAGATATATAGTAGAAGTCAAGCGGCCCACTCAATAAAGCTGAGGGACTTATAAAAAAACTTAAAGGGCGCAAGACTCGGGAACGTGAGATTGTCATTATTGCAAAAGCTTGGATGCATTACATCCTTTTTTTAAATAGGCCAACAAGCTTAAGTGGCCACGAGCTACCCCCAAATTGGATTAGATCCAGTAGGGTAGCACATCCGGAAACGCACATATCCTATTACTAAGCGGTTTGGCTGCATTCCGTGAGGTCTTGATCTTATGGGTCAAATTATTACCTAAAGAACAACTGAGCTATTATGCCCAATACTAAAGAACACACTTTTATTACGACATAACGGGTAAAATCGCTTATATTACATATACCCCGCTTTATTATTTTTTTTCTAATTACATACTAGCTTACACTAAGCCCCATAAGGAACTATAAGCCCTTAAGACTGGCTTATAATATTAACTTATAACTTACTATAATCTAGGGTTATAATACTATAAGCTACCTAATTATATATAACGTACATGATAAGCGAGCGGCACAGACAACCGAGCGGCACAAAAATCTCAACCATCTTAAGATAAAGTCTAATAAAAACACAACAGACCATCTAATCAATTGAAATTAAGTACTATACTCATTTCCAGAGACCTCAATTCCCTCCTGACAGGTTCTTGCATTATGCCCAGTCTTACCGCAAGTCCCACATC
>PVQB02001283.1:487-16947 GCA_002980475.2 Fusarium beomiforme | reverse complement strand
GTACTACTTAAAACTATAGTTTTTAATATTTTCTATTATTTTATTTTAGCTATAAAAGTGCTACAGGGTAAGCTGTTTTTAGGTAGCACAGTGAGACACTCGCTTATCATATACGTTATAACATTATATTACTTGATTGTCTATGCTTATCCTCTAAACTATGTTTGGCTCAGGTAGAGCTCAAAAACTACCAAACGTGCCAATCAGTTATTTGTTCAATCATCGCGACTGGTCCGACCCTTTCGCTGAACACGGAACAGAGCCCTATTCCGCAACAATTTCCAAGTTCCTTTTCCCTCTCGTACAGGCTGAGGTAGTAAATACTGAGAATTGTCTTTCGGTTTTCTCATCTCAATGTCAGTTGAGAAGACTATTCGTCCTTGCAGCTGCCTAGAAACTGTGCCTCTGTCGCTGATAACCCCTATGCAGAGTGGGAAGAGGTATGCCTCTGTATCAGCTTCTGGTCGTAGGCACATCAGGCTAATCGCAGCACTATCTGTCGCCATACGCTGGAATCCAGAAGGTATCCCTTGGTATTTCCGTACACCAGCGTTTATAAGAAGTGCCAAGACCAGGACAAGGCCGGTCGAGATTGCGAATATCGTGCCCAAGATGGAATAACCCCGAGCGGAAACATCAAACGCAGGATTGTGGCCACCATTTGGGCCAGGATCAAAGGCGCTGGTTTGTACCAGAAATATGCTTTGGGATATAAGCCAATGAAGCAAGGTAGAACAGGCCATGAGCGGGATAGAGTACTTGAACGGTAGGGAAAGGAAATAAGAGGACCGTTGTAACCCGACTGGAGAGGAGACTCTCAATGGCTTCTTTCCATCTGGCTGAACGAAGCGAACCCATTCGTCAGCGAGAAGCTGCCTCGTCAGAATGTTGTTGTAGACGAGATAGAGAAAACTCAACCCAACTTGGAAAGAGTTAGCAATAAGGATATTGGTCATAAAATCATTAAGAGTCCTGCTATTCTTGCCCCAACTGTTGTAGACGACCGTCTCCCAAGATGGTTTGAAGCCTTGGCGCCAGATACGCGAAGGGCTCACGGGGATTTGCATTTTCTTCAGCCAATTCACGGAGGAAATGAGTGAATAAGTTGGCATTGTCACTCCAATGGCGAGCCTGGTAACTCATGTTAAGTCGGGGCTTTGTTTTACAGTAAGGAGCAACTCACAGACTGATGGAGACGACCCAGGTTCGGTTGCTCACAGCCTTGAACCAGGACACGCGATCATCTCGCCAGCGCCCAACGCGGAACACGTATGACATCCTTCTCAGAGTCTCTGAAACATTGTTGACATCGTCGTGCTCATCCGTGAGGTCATCAGGGCGTTCCAGAAAGTCAGAAACGGCATCGCCTACTGTGACCATAGTCCTCTGGCGCTGCCCCGTCATGTCGGCTTTGTTGGCTCTGCTGTGGCTGAACCAGGTCAAGTAAATGAGGAGGGCTTCTAACGTAGTGCAGATACATACGATGGCCATGATGTATGCGCTGAAATGAAGCCCACATCTGTCTTCAATGTCGACAGTGTCTCCTACCAGGCAATAGTCGACAGTGACATTCTGTCGTTCAGAGCTAGCACTACCTGACGGCGCGCCAGGTACTATCCATTCATCGGCAAATGTGCTGGCCCACTCCTCGGTGCAGCTTCTGCTGTCCGCACCTGGATACGCAGCACATATCCATCCGTGAGAAACAGTCCATATGTCCCAGCCGCTCATCCAGCCATCGATGAGTGAGGATCCATTATTTTGCTGGCTTGAAACGTTCTGTGCAACTATTAGGAGACTTTGGGTAGATGTCCACGGATTGATGAACTGTTCTAAGCACTCCCTTGGTTCTGAACGATTCATATTGCTGGCGGTTGTCTGCATGGCATACAGTGGGGTTAGATCATAGGACACATTCCCCCAAATACCGGGTAGTTTCCACCAGGATCGTTGTAGTAGCGGATCGTTGATGGTCCAATTATCCGCTGATGTCTGGAAGTCGCTCGTCGCTATGGCTCGGGGGACAGATACTACAGGCGTAGATGTGAAAACGGTTGAATTCCAGCTGTAAAAACTGTCAATACTTTGAAACAGGATGAATCGCCGCAACTTACAAGAAGTGTAGTAGCGTTGATGCGATACCTAAGAATTCCCAGATAATTAATCTTTTACCTGCAATATGACGCAGATTCTTGATACTGGCAACACCAATCTCCAGGGATCTACCATTTGCATGCGCCTGGTTTATCTCACGTCGAGAAGGCCCAACAAGCAATTGCATACAATAGCTTCCAGCACCTAGGAGCAGACTTGATAGGACGTTGATGAGGCCGTGTAACAGAGTGTTGATCAGGCTCAGGTTGTGACAACTTCCAAAGGCAATGCTTCCAATACCTTGGTGGTTCGGAGGGTAAATAATGACAGCCCATATAGTGGTGCCTATGTTGAGAGCCATTACGAAGAGAGCTATCCCAATCTGAATTTTTAGCATCGTTGCTTTCTTGGCAATCTTCACTCGAAGCGTTCGTGCTCGAGGGTCCTTTGGATCAACCTCGGGAATGTATTTACCAAGGATGTCAACCTTCGCATATCGACCGTTACTATACTGCGTCAATGCCACCCAAGACTCGTTGCTGTTTATCCGAAATACCTTATTAAATCCCCATTTCGTGGCAACAGTTGTGCCAGATGCTCTGCATCTTCGTCGCCGGACAAACTTTGTTCAACGAAATGTTGAGCGTTTTGCATTATCGGCGACGTGCGCGAGGAAAACTCCTCGGGTGATCGAGGGTCTGATACATCGTCTGCAAGCGAATGCCTATCGGTTGTTGACGAAAACCTCATGGTGGCATTTGCGAAGGATCTTCAGCATGGAAGTCTGGAGGGCCTTTACAGGAACGTTCAAGGTTTGGAATCTGGTGTCAGCCTCAATTTAAAGATACGCGATGGAAGTTGCTGGAGCACAAGGCTGTGAAGGGTCAAATATACAATTGGACCATGAAGGGCTAGGCAGAAAGGGCTGAGCACCCGGTGCCGCCTGCGGCTCTTTCTAATTCGAGATTAATATTGCGGCTGTGCAGCGCACAGGCTAATTTCATACCCGTAGATGCTATTATTAGTTACCTATGCTAGCCAATACAAAATCGGTCGAATCAGCCGCAATGGTGACTCATCTTGATTGGCTACATTTTTGCCCGTTGTACCATCGGTCGACCGACCCTGTCAAGCCACAGCGCCTCTCAAACTTCAATTCACTGAGATATCATGGACGGAGGGAAGACCAATGCCACCAGGTTCTTTCCATAGGGTAATCACCCTGAGCCCATTACTAGACGTGCTGCGCCTCTACTAGTTATTTTCTCTGAAAATCCAAATCAATACTTGAAATTAGCGGTCAAACCTGGCCGATACAACACCAAACAGCCTCAAATTGGCGGGCCATGCTTCAGCTGCTGAGAATAGAATGCTGAACACTTGGAGAAATTGGCCTTCAAGCAGGCCTGTCACAGAGTCAAACGAGGCGAGACCGATCAGCGGACGGGGAAGAGTGTGAGGCTTCTAGGAGACGCTAACCATAAACTTATAACTGTAAATAGCCTAGCGCACCTGGCCCTATGAGGTTAGTCCTCCCGGGCTGAATGAATTTCATTCATTCATATGGGGAACGGGTACGAGAGCTAATGCAAAACTTCGCTGGCTAGTCGAAAATCTTGCCCCAAGCGCCAGTGGAGCCCACCCTAAGACAATGAAACGATGCTGACCTGTTTGCTGACGCAAGCGGATACGCCACCGGTGCGCTGATCATCCAGGAGGGAAAGATTGTATTTTCAAGGTATCTAGGCATACAGGTACCCAGTTAAGCTATACGAGACCAGGAGTTCCTGCTGTGGTTTGGAAAATCTAAGTGCTGACCCCCCCTGGATTTCTTATTTTCTTGAAAAGCGTAGATAGTATGTCAGCTTGCTGGCGGCTTCTCAAAATACCACACTCAATCATGGTTGCCTTATCTACTGGCTTAAGACTCTTTTTCTTTTATTCTAGTTTATTTCTCAGAGCTTGTCTATCTGCTACCTATTGTGAAATCACTTCACTTTCGCTGAGATATACGCTTCGTTTGCTTAATCAGTGCTTGAGGCTGAGTCTCACAGCCTGAAAAGGTACATCAGCTAAGTACCAAATCAGGCTCGGTGGTATTTCTGCGTTACTTGAGTCAGAGCTGCTTTGCCCTGACACTATTGGATAACCCCGTAGCCTGTGTTTGAAAATGACGCTAAATCTGCAAGCCATATGTTTAATCAAAGAGGAAAGAGTAAAGGGGCTTAGAAGCTCAATCTGGTATTGGCCGCCATTTTGGATCAAGCCGAATATTATGAACCTTGAGAAAGTCTATATTTATATATTGCGGCAACAACTGTATAACTTAGCGAGTCCTTGCATTATACCCGGCCTTGCTGTATATACGATAATGTCAAGTACCTGGTTGCGCCGACCTTCCTTGGCCACAACTTTTCGATAATTCTGCCACTACCTGCGTATTAATATCCATCTGGTTAATTACTTGCGATACTTCCCCTACTATTATTGCCCCCCTTTCTGTATACCGACCCTACCACTCTATGGGCGCTCTTATTTTTGGTGAAAGTGGAAATTCACACGCTCTCATTGGTTTATAACCCTGCAAATCCTCTTTCACCTACCTATACGCCCGACTGCGGTGTATGTTGAATTGATCGGCACCGACTTAATATCAATAATATGGTGCAAGGTTTCCGCATAAGCGGATGAAACGACTGCCGCCTTCCGCCTCTTGCTCACATCCACATCATGGCGGTAAAACCGACGATGCTGGCTCGATATCTTCAATGTGATGAGCCGGGTGAGGAGCGGCCTGACGCGAGGGTCTGGTCCCAAATTACGATGGCTGTTGGGAAATTCCTGCATGGTTAGCATCTGCGTGCCGCCTTTTAGTTGGCGGGGCTGGCTCAACGATCAGGATAACTTGCTGGCTGCAGGAGGGTTCCGACCCGCTAGGGCACAGCCGCAAGTGGGGGAACAAAATGGGTGGGATAGTGCGCTTGGACGAGTTTCAAGGGGCAGCAAGAAATAAGGTTAAAAGTTAAAAGTCCACGCAAGAGTCCTAGATTGAGGCTCTTATATTGATTGAAATTGCCTTGTAGGACTGCATCCTATATACTCATCAATAGTATAAAGAGGGATTAAAATTATAGGAGAAACGGAATAGTGAAAAAGAACAAGATAATAATGTCTTTTATACCTTAATTATCCCTCCACAAATAACGCTTAGGGCTCGGTTCCTCTGGAAAGCAGGGGAGCAAATGACGGTGGCGTTCTTATTACCACGTTGAGACACGTTTTTCTCTGCCTATAATTTGGGTGGTACCCTAAATGACTCGAAACATGAGAGCTGAGAGGTAATCAGCACCCCAATTTCCTTCTTTAGATTAAAGCATTAAGACTAAATTGAACTTGACCAGTACTATGGCTGCAAGTGGTTGGAACAATTTTGCCAGTTCCTACAACTAAGGAGACAAGGAATCATCTGCCAACACCCTTGCCTTGGCGCAACATTGAAACGTTATGTCTCAGCCCCTCGTCATAAGCCATGGTGTAGTAGTTTTCATCTCGTAATAGTACAGCGCTGCAATCTTACTCCTCACTGAAGCTGGGCGTTCATACCTCCAGGGGATATCTAGGGAGCCATGCGGAGACTGCATTATCGGCAATCGAAGCGTGCCCTATCCCATCAGCTGTGGAGGACCTCCAGTTGTTAGACATTACGTGTATTCGGTCCATTGATCCAGATTGGTATATACATGTTGTGATGTGTTGTATTCTGCGCCTTAGGTTTTACCATTTCGGTTGTAATCTTAAAGTTCCTTGCTTGCACGTGAGACCCCAGCACCTGTTCAATACCAGTCTGTACCTCGCCCCACATGACCCCGGTACCTTCGGGGAACCCAAAAAGGCCTCACCAATCCTCTCCACCTAAAATCACAAAATATCGCCTAGCTACTAGTTACCTTTGAATACCGGTATATACTACTTGTGGATACTTTACTTGACCGTAACCTTCTGACTTCGCCCCCTTCACTTTTTCATGACTTTGCCCCCATATCTTCAATAGCGCCTTTTTTTCTACTATAGCATTCTCACGAAGTCAGGGGGCGAAGTCGCAGTGAACCCGGGGTAGGCAGCACCACTATCGTCCACTAAAATACTCCATATAGCCGCGTGGCTTGCTGTCGCCCGTGCATTGTTTCAGCAACAGAACGCCAGATTGTGATAGACCTCAAGCAAAGCTCAGTTGTGGCTGAGAACTCTGGCGAGAGCGAATCATGTGCAATCCCCAAAGCCTCATCGCTTGTGCCGATAGTAAGAGACACAGAGGCTGACTTAGGGCGCCACCGGACAAAGTCACTTGATGATTCATGGGCCTTATTTCCTTTTCATTTTCTCTTTGAGCTTAAGGCAGAAGCACGCAGCTATTCTAGAGGCTATTCTAGGGATACTCATTTCAAGCGAATGTTGCCGTTTGAGGTTCAGCTAGCTACCCCCCGAGCATTGGGGTGTGCAATATTCAGCAACGATTTATTTAAAGGGACCGGGTTCGACTCCAGTCACTCCTCCTCCTGTTCTTGCATTCTTCCCCAGAGACCCCATTGAACTATAACCTCTTTCCGGAGGCTGCTGTTGATATATCTGAACGTCTTTTCACTGCGAATTCGACTTAAACCGGGACCAGTATGGCTTTCGGGCCATATTTGTGGCTGATCTCGCTCGCTTTCACTGCGCTGTCTGGAGCGTCATCAGCTGATAACGACAGAAACCTAGGGAGACGCGCTCTGCTCGTTGAATGGCAAACATGCTCGACTCCAGGCTGGATTCCGGCCTGCCCTGGTTCGTCAATCTGCAGCCGCATCAAAAACAAGTTCACTAATCCCCTTTCAACAGGCGAAGCCCCCTGCGTTCCCCCAGGTGCAATCTGCTGCTCCAATGACTTATACGTAATGCCGCCAGGCAACTGCCTTGACGGTACGCAGCCCATCACCACGGCTGGTGACGGAGGGGGCAGTACAGCCATCGAGCCTTTGCCGACCGCCGACGTCCTCAACGAGGTCTGGTACACGACGTTCACCTGGTATTACTGGTACTACTACTACACGTTCATCGACGTCTCCACCGTTTTCACCTCTATTGAATACACCTCCGTCACCACCGTTTCATTAACGGCCACAGACTCGGCACAAGCCAGCTCATTATTCAACGAGTTCAGCGCTACGGCTATCTTCCCGACACCCACGCAGACTACGACGGCCCTGTCCGGGAGCGTGACAAGGTCGACCCCACCTGTGACAATGACTGCAACCTCGAACAACACTGTGAGCACTAGCAAGCCGACGGCAGTCGTTGCTGCAGGTGCTAGGGCTGCTGCTACTGGAGATTGGATTCTTTTGACTTTGGGTGTTGGGCTCTTCTGCCTTGTTCCGGGATTCGTGATTGCGCTTTGAACTGAAACCGGCAAAGCCTTGAGGCCAGTCACAGTTATGCTCCCACCTATGTGACATATGCTACAGAAGTTGGCATTGGGATCTACTTCGCAAGGGCAATTGGATGGATAAGTTTGATTGAGATTGAGTCGATATTATAGGATTTGCTGGATATTCATAATCTTCTCGCGAGATCAATTTTCAAGTCTGGTGTCTAATTTGCGATGAAATGAGTGTTATGTTCTCTACTAAAATCACATCGTGACGTTCACCCGTGGTTAACGATTCTATACTGATGGAAGTTGGTCTTCTGCTCTTTCGAGCTCGATATTCTGGCTACGCGAGTCGAAGATATCCCGGGTCCCGGGCCCTCGACTTCTACCGTGGCCGAAAACGTCCCATTTATATCATAAGAGCTCCACCGCTGCATGTACTGTCAGGTTACGCAGAGGCAGTGCTCCCTAATTTCATGGCGCTCCCGCCCCCAAACAGGAAGTAATATGAAATCGACATCAATTTTCATCCCATTAAGCAGCCGTGACATCTCAATTCTATGGCTCATTCTTAAACCGATTACATGAGTAGATATTCATATTGCATCCATTCTCTGCCAGTTGCGTTAGCGCTTCCTATTCCGAATCAAGCGGTTTGCCTATCGAATGGTGACCAGTCTTTCTCCCTTCTTGTTTGGAATAAACTCATCAATGCAAACCCCGACGATCTTATACAGATCCACCGCATGTTTCCTACGCAAGAGCAAGTTTCTGGACCCCCGGGTATGCACGTATCCGTAGTCCCCCATCATGTTCGTAAGGCCATAGGTAAACTCTTCCCCCACTAGAGCCCTGCCACTGGGCAGAGGCACCCCATGACCCACTGGCTCGTTCTCCTTTTTCCTGCAGCGGGCAGGGTACAACTTGTGAGCCTGTATGTCACCCGAAAAGGCTACTAGGTCGAAGGCCCTGCCAATAACCATGACCTAGACCAGCCCCAGTCCATCTTACAAAACTATCCTGTGGTCGTCCTCCTATGTAGCAGCCGTTCCACCCAGGGAGCTTCCCTCCACTGCGGTTATGACCTCGAAGCTGAGCGCGAATGGGGCAACTATAGTGCATCCGTAATTGACGCTGACGTGGCATATGATGCTCGCTGTGCCTCCGTTTGTGAGGCGCGAGGCGCACCTTATTATCGAGACCATCCTGTAGTTCATTGACAGATTGTGCGCCATTACGCCACTCCCGTGCGCCACTCTGGTAAGTTAATCCGGGTGGCTGCGGCCCGGGCCGAGCTAGCGTTGCCATAAATCTTCTGTCGCACTAGCGTGCTTAAAGGCTTAAAGTGAATATGATGAACAGCAGCAAAAATGTGTTGATTGATTGTTCAGTTGTCTCTTGTGCGGGGTATTCCATCCCGCAGAGTTACTTAAAGCATATAGCTAGATTACTAGTACAGTTATTTCCTGAGGCCGTGAAGATCATGCCTACCCTGCGACATATCCCCTACCTAAAATCGGTATTCATCCCTCCTTGATCTGATGTACCGAAATGCACGGGCCGTGAGGACTGGCCAATCATATAACATAGTCTCAGTCTCAACAGCCACATCAACAGAAATTCGCCAAACTTCAAACTCGTCGCAACACTGCAATCTTGCTTAAAATCAATTTATGCTTTAGGAAAATACTCACCTTATCATTACGTTTCGATATATGCTACTTTTATTTATTTTACTTACTATAATGTCTTCGACCTTGCACTCTCACTTTTTTCCACGACCTTGCATTTTCTACGACCTAGCAGGCAAAGTCGCAGCTGAATGGTTGATAGGTGCACGGGCCACAAAAACTGGTATTGGATGTCAATACCAGTGGTAATTGGTACAGTAGGGTGCCATTTGATTGGTCAAGCCAGACTGCTCTCGCCTGAGTAGCGCTGCAAGACGTCGTATACAAACAAGGTACTTGACTACAACAACTGATAACCGTGCTGGCAGAAATCGGACAACATGAAATTCCTGGTTTGTTGACCGCTTGGCTTTGTGGTGGTGTAAAGCGTAGGCAACTGAGCCACTCCACACGAAGATTCCACGAAGTGCGCAAGGACTATTCTCAACTGCTAGGCTTAGGAGCTCGCGAATTCTCGGTGACTGACCACAAGCCGTTAAGAAGCCACCGCTGATATTTTCTTCCAATGTCACCACTTTTTGAAGATACGAAGTGACTACTTGAAAACTCCAGTGACCGTTCCTAGCAAGCCTAACCCCACGTGACGTGCAAGCTTGGACAAGAAGGTCTTGGTACATTGTATCGAAATTGTTGTCGGGATGGCTGACAAAGGAGAAACCTGGCTGTAAGTTTTTGAAATCATCCTTAATCTTGTTAACATCCAAGTTGGGCCTAAATCCGAACATCAGCTCGTCACACAGGTCCTCCGCCCGAGCAATAAAGTGATCGGCTAGTCCACGAAACTCCTCCATAGACAGTGAGAAATCGGTGCCGTACGAGACAACCTTCCCATCATCACTCCAGCGTAAGAGGAACGGAGGCGACTCGGTTTTGGCCACTTTCTGACTAAAGTTACGAAGGTTATGCAGCTCTGCCAATGGTGAGAGCGAACCCTGTACCATATACTTCTGTCGTACCTCGTTTAGTCGTTGCATTGGAAACTGCGGTCGTTGTTGGATTCCGATAGTAGGATATGAGTGAAGAGGTAGCGCGTACTCGAGAAATAATAAGCGCTGCACCCAGATAAGTCCTGACAAGTTTGGACAATACTCTCTGGTTAGTTGAAATCGTCGACAATCAGAGGAGAAACCCAAGATGCCGCTGGAGTAAACAAGTAATGCAGAACCAGGTTGTCCATCTACAAAGCTTTCCATGTTAAGTGATAAGCTGAGTTCGAAGAGAAACTCAAGAAGTTCTTCCAAGCTCTCGATTGTCATTCTGTTAATGGATCTGTGGCCAGAGTCACGACAGAATAACGATACATCAGGCGCGTCCCGACTATCCATATCAGACATCTAATCATCGAAACTATCCTCTCTTTCACTCTCTCCAAAATTACCAACCTCTTCTTCACTACTCTCGTAGTCATCACTAGATTCTTCACCAGATATGCTGCCAGTATCATTGTTATACGGGCTTTCAAACCGCTTAAGAGATTGATCTCGATGTCTTTGTAGTTATATCGCTGGGGAATACCGGAACCATGGTTCAGCTCCTGCGGCCTGGGCCAGCTTGGTCTCGTCATGTCGATATATTGCCATGCATGGTGTTCCCATAGGTGCCTTACTTGACTCTCTATTCGTGTATCGAGGCGAATTTTGAGTTCCCGCTGTCTAGTTGCGTCCGGCAAAAGGTATGCGCGTAACGTGAACGCGATGAACCGCTTCCACAAAAGTCGATACCTCTTCCGTGTATTTTGCTCGACTTTGAGAGCAAATGGCTTCGCTTGACAGATGTCGAGTCTGGAACTAGCCAGCCAACATAGAAGCACCCGACTCGTGTTCTGCGCTGTAAGCTCACATCGATCGAGCATGGCATCAACAGCGCTCAAGAAACACGTTATCTTCTCTTCATCCTTCCTGTGGATTATAATATCGGGATCGCCCTCGGATGGACCTTGTCCAAGAATATAGTCTGTCGCCAATGAACTGATTTTAGGTAGGCGTGTCATTGCCTGTAGGATGTCTCGCCGGACATTTTTGTATGTGATTTGCCATCTTGTACGCTCGAGCCACAAGCTTGTCGCTGCGAAGGAGTCATCGCCGAGAGCCTTGCTGTAGAAGCATGGTTGGGTTTCAGCGTCCCGATACGTCCTCTCGCGTTTTAACACTTCATCAATATGTGCACGCGTTTCTGGTGATACTTTGCTGCTGCGCATTGGCTGCTTTGTGATGATTGTTCCATTGGATTCCAAGGTGTACCCACGGCCTGCCAGCTTGCGGCCAACCTCGAACCAGCCACTGGCCGCTCTCGATCGAAAGAACCGCTGACACATAACACCCTCTCTCCATGGTTTTTGGGGCTGTGCATGAGCATCATGGATCCTGGGCCTTCCGCGACCTTGGGGATTAGTCCAGAAGTGCTGAGTGGTATAGTGTTGTTGAATCTTTTGGTCGTCCCGGAAAACAAGCTGACATATTGTACATCCCCGCCCATCGGGTTGCGGGGGGTCAAGCTCTGGAATTGGGGTGATTGTGGGAGGCGGAAACTGGAATTCAGCGGCTAATTGTGGTTGGTTTTTAATAATTCCAGGGAGCCTATCGACTGCCTCCGCTACCTGATGTCGCGCAGCTGGTGTCATATATTTGTGCCTATTGCGTAAATGAGTAGATACTTCATCTGATATACAGCCATAGTGACATGTCTGGCACACCAGCACTCGATAGGACTTATAGTATATGAAAGGGCCCAGTTCCGTCATGATAAGTAAGAATAATTCAATGGCAACCTATTAAAACAAAAGTGGAAGTTGCAACTCTAGGTGCTATACGCGGTTATCGCGTCGCGTACCTTATGTAAGATATTGACGGATTTCAATTGGCCAACAAAAATCAACTCTACCCCCTGTAAAGCGGGGCAAGAAAATCAATTCTACTCCAATTGATATTGTCATTGACTACTAGGGGAAGGGGTGACTAAGACGACTAATCGTTGCTAGCGGCAAGCACGTGCCATCTCTTCTAGCTTTATACTGACAACCCGAAATCGAAATCGATCACCAGTCACATCCTGAACGTCAAACTTTAATTCTGCGAATGAATGCGTTTTCACCTCGTGATCCCCCTTCATCTATATCCTGCCAACACTTATTATCTCGCTTCTTGATCAGTTCTTATCCCGACCAGTCCCACAGCTCGGCTTCTCTGATCGTTGCGTCGCTCAACCGTTCCAGCCTCCCCTCCGCTGCAACCATGTTGTCGGGCACCTTATTGCCTACGAAGTCCCTCTCTCGCGCCTTTGACAGGAGCATGATGCCGTCCAGCGACTTGCACCGCAACAGTTGCTCATACAGGCTGTATGGGTCACACGCGCTCGGAACTGACTGACAGTCGATGTTGCTCATAACCATCCCCGTGGCTCGGCATTACAAGGGCGTCGTCCTCTGTTGGCTTGCCTCTTTCCACTTGTGTCCGGCGATGAAGGTGCGATTCTCTGTTCTCGTAGGAAATATCTACTATGAAGGAAGCACAATTTCACCAAAGCTTACCAGCATCGCTCGCCTTCGAGACGTACTGCGCTTCCACCTTTCCAACTCCAATCCTTTCATACCCTTCCCTACTTAGTTTCTCTCGAACAAGGAGGAGGTAGTAAGTCTTCTGAGCGTCTTTTCCTCCATAGTAGTCGTCCTCCATGCCAACAACAACGCAGTGTTTGAGCTCAATCCTCTCCGTCACATCAAACCACAAAGAGCCCACTTTCTTTGTCCAAGCCAAAGCGAGCTTAGCGAAAATGGCAAGCTGCTTCCTGCCTTGTCCCATTCGGCAATTTTTAAATTGCCTAATTTTGACGTTCAATGCCTTCCCATCTTCGATAAAGTCAAGATCTGCAGAGCACGGAATCACGAGTGTATGCTTCTCCGCGATGAAATCAATGCCTCCGGGATACGCCATCCAAGACCATGATGGCACCGATCGATCGCCGTAGTTAATCCGGGCCGTCTTGTCCTCGTTGGTTCGTTTCCAGAGGAGAAGGCGACCAAGAAAGCAATGAACGATCCCGTATCTCACTTCAGTCCGTAACGCATGTCCCATGCGCTCGAGCAGGCTGTAAATCGCAACATCCCTGTCAGATTCAAAAGTAAGGCCGGATGTTGAATACTTCTTAAATAGGAATTGGACAAAGTCAACGGTGCGCTGATACCCAGAGTCGCGGAGTCGATGGGGAAAGTTAGGATCGAGGATGAAGTACTGCTTCCCGAATGGCCTGGAGCTATGTGAGACTTTGTCACACTCATGACGGTTGGCTGCAGACTTACGGTTCCAATTTGGTGAACTGTTCGCATCGGACTCCCTTCCCACACTCCCAATACGTGTGGGTCGCAGCGAAATGAATAATTCGCCGGGACAGCACCCGTTCTTGAAGTACCCAGGCTCTCTTCATAAGGGCCCCCTTATCCACGTCTTTGTCGAAGTCGCAGGCGCAAGTCGGTGTGCGTAGAATGCCTTGTATTCCAATGGCATCGGAATCCAAGTTTGGCTTCAGGAAGCCATCTCCCCAGCCACGCGCTGAACCCGCGGCAATGGTGCAGTAGGCACAAGCAAAGACATCTTCCATTGTCCTTGCTTCGCTGTTCCAATCGCCGTCGGGCCCTTGAATGATGCAGAGGGCATCAATCCAGAGGTATTGCTTCCCAAGTAGTCGAGTCACCCGAACTGCATCTTGAAATGTCCTGGGCAGCTCATCGTAGGTGAAACCCTGCAAACGATCTTGGTAGTTTTCTGGGATGGTGCAGAATCGCTTCTTTTCTTCCTCCGTTGGGCGACCCCAGCAGTGCGAGAGCACAAGGTAGTCTTCCCCCTGAAGCTGCTTCTCGACGAGGGTCAATTTGTTAGGATCACTAACGAAAATAACCCTCTTCGGCCAAAAATTCTCCTTTCTTTGCGACCGCTTGCATTGGGTGTGGGTTTGGTCGCAGTCCCAAAGCCATTTGCGCAGCAAGAGGGAGTATGGACGGCTGGCAGTAGAGTCGAAGAGAGTATCATGGGGAGCATCCCCAAGCAGGGCTCTGGAAAATTCTTTGGAGAAATCGGTGTCACCACGGCGCCTCCAAGTTGTCTACAGAGAAGGGTCAAATTAACAGGACATCGAAGACTATACCAGACTTCCACTTACCCGCTACACCAGCAAGCAAGCCAAGATCAGCAATCATCGCCGCTCGTCCATTTCGGAGGCATCTACTTACCAACTACACCAGTAAACAAGCCTAGGTAAGCAATCGTCGCCATCTCGTCGATCTTAGAGGCGTCCACTTACTTCCTAAACACCAGCAGACACACCAAGGTCAGCAATCGTCGCCGCTCATCCATCTCAAAAGTCTCTACTTACGCCCTAAACACCAATAAACATGCCAGGGTCAGCAATTATCACCATCTCGTCCGTCTCAGAGGTATCTACTAACCGGCTACAGCAGCAAAAAAAGCCAAGGTAAGCAATCATCACTATCTCGTCCATCTTAGGGGCGTCTACTTACGCCCTAAACACCAACAAACACGCCAGGGTCAGCAATCATCACCATCCCGTCCGTCTCAGAGGCATGTACTTACTAACTACACCAGCAAACAAGCCACGGTCAGCAATCATCGCCATCTCGTCGATCTTAGAGGCGCCCACTTACCCGCTACACCAGTAAACAAGCCAAGGTCAGCAATCATCGCCGCTCATCTATCTCAAAAGCCTCTACTTACGCCCTAAACACCAACAAGCACGACAAGGTCAGCAATCATCACTATCTCGTCCGTCTCAGAGGCGTCCACTTACCCGCTACACCAAAAAACACGCCACGGTTAGCAATTATCGCCATATCGTCTGTCTCAGAGGTACATATCTACTTACTAACTACACCAGCAAACATGCCAGGGTCAGCAAGCATCGCCATCTCATCCATCTCAAAAGCATCTACTTACGGTCTAAGCACCAGCAAACACACCAAGGTCAGCAATCATCGCTATCTCATCTATCTCGGTCTACTTACCCACTATAGCAGCAAACAAGCCAGGGTTAGCAATCATCGCCATCTCATCCATCTCAGAGGCATATACCTACCCACTACAGCAGCAAACAAGCCAAGATCAGCAATCATCGCTATCTCATCTATCTCGGAGGCATCTACTTACCGGCTACAGCAGCAAACAAGCCAAGGTCAGCAATCATCGCCACCTCCTCTATGTTAAAGGCGTTTACTTACCCACTATACCAAAAAAAGCCGCGGTCAGCAATCATCGCCACCTCGTCGATCTTAGAAGTATCTACTTACGTCCTAAACACCAGAAAATAAAGCCAGGGTCAACAATCATCACCATCTCGTCCATCTCAGAGGCATCTACTTACCATCTACACCAGAAAACAAAGCCACGGTCAGCAATCATCGTCATATTATCCTCTCAGAGTCATCTACTTACGTCCTAAATATCACAAAATACGCAGAAGTTAGCAATCATCGCCATCTCCTCTATCTTAAAGGCGTTTACTTACCCACTATACCAAAAACAAGCCAAGGTCAGCAACCATCGCCGGCCCGTCTATTTCGGAGGCATCTACTTACTAACTACACCAGGAAACAAGCCAAGGTCAGCAATCATCGCCATCTCGTCGATCTTGGAGGCGCCCACTTACCCGCTACACCAGTAAACAAGCCAAGATCAGCAATCATCGTCATCCTATCCATCTCAGAGTCATCTACTTACGTCCTTCATACCAACAAACACGCCAAGGTCAGCAATCATCGCCATCTTATCCATCTCAGAGGTATCTACTAACCGGCTATAGCAGCAAAAAAAGCCAAGGTAAGCAATTATCGCCGCTCGTCTATCTCGGAGGCATCTACTTACTAACTACACCAGTAAACAAGCCTAGGTAAGCAATCGTCGCCATCTCGTCGATCTTAGAGGCGTCCACTTACTTCCTAAACACCAGCAGACACACTAAGGTCAGCAATCATCGCTATCTCATCCATCTTAAAGGCATCTACCTACGTCCTAAACACAAGCAAATATGCCAAGGTCAGCAATCATCGCCATCCCGTCTATGATAAAGGCATCTACTAACACCCTAAACCCCAGAAAACATACCAAGGTCAGCAATTATCGCCATCTCGTCTATCTTAAAGGCATTTACTTACCCACTATACCAAAAAATAAGCCAAGGTCAGCAACCATCGCCGGCTCGTCTATCTCGGAGGCATCTACTTACCCGCTACACCAGCAAGCACGCCAAGGTCAGCAATCATCGCC
>PVQB02001257.1:0-28172 GCA_002980475.2 Fusarium beomiforme | reverse complement strand
TTTTTTTTTTTTTTTTTTAAGTGCTTTCATTTATTTATTTCTAATTTCCGATCAGAATATGTTCAAAGTGGCGCTGGGACACCGTACTTTACTGCGAAAAGGTATTGAATTTCGCCATGTCAATGGCAGAGCCCCGACGTGTTTCACGTTTCTTTGCTACACAAGATCAATTTAAAGATTCATGTGAGCTCTCACTTGTATCATATCTCAAATCTGTGGAATCGGAATGTTAAACCAGCTAAAGCAACATGCCAGTCAAAGGACATCAAACAGTCGCATGTATCGTAGTACTTTCAAGCCACAATTTCACCACGGGCGCAATACCCAAATCAATTCGCGAGCTGAACCCCGTTTCCTCTCTCCCGGAATCTCCATCAGATTTAAGTGGACAGAGCTGCTGTTATTCCCGGTCCATTCTACAGCCCCTATTGGAGAGAATGGTTAGACTGAAGCCCCGAGGTTACAACGGTCCCCGGAAATATCATTGCGCTGAGCACAAACCAGGGGAGTAAGACAGATCTTTTGTTGAGGACCACTCCAGCTACTGCAATTATTTGGACTCAGTGATCTAGGGTCCCACCCGCTAAGTACGGAATGCAGCACAGTCATAAACATGCATATTCCGATTCCGCCACCAACAATCTTTACGTGCTTTTAACTCTAAGTGGGCTAAGTCTTACTTTCAAGTTTCTCGCAATAGCGTCAACGTTCAGCCCAGCTCCCCCCTGTCTTATTCCATTTGCGTCACCCTCCGATTTCTGTCATCATCTTCTGGACTCCCCCTCTGTACCGAGTAGAGATCATTAGAGTGACGAACAATAGTTCATGCGTACACATCTTGGCTAGGGCCAATTAATATACTGGGATCAAATCGAGATCCAGCCTAGCAGGACATGATGAGTGTGCTGGCTGTATGATTGAACCAGGTAATGTTGGGTATGTTTGCGCGATCTGCACCGCATGCAGCCTTTACAGGATGCACTACGACTACAGGAAAGCTACAGAATCGGTTATTGTTATGAACTAAAGATAGTTATGGCCAATCACCTCACCACGGAGGACCCTTCCGAGGCATATAGCCAATCAATGCCCGATGGACGGTGGATCCGTGGCTAATCATATTGTTGCATCCTTAGCCTGCAAGATCTACAGATAATGAGTGCCTCACAACAGAAACATTGTGCATACTGGTACAGAGATCGTCTCGATGAAATGACAAATTTAATTGCAAGTATATACAAGTGCTACGACTAGATAAGACAACCTTCTTATGGCACAGCCTAAAGCCTCCCGGGACGTTAAATAATGCAAGTAAGAAAGCAGTCTCGGGAAGCTATGCAGGCAGGTGTCAGCAAGCATCGTTTGCCTGCTGTACCTCAGAACCGTTGAGCTGTAGAAGACGGGAGGTCCCGACAAGGGAAACTAAAAAAAATCTCCTTATGGAGTAGTTCATACCTATAGCCACTTTAAATTTCTGAGACAGACAGCGTGAACTTGTTCCTTGGCGATATCGAGATTAGATACCTCGCAATGCTGCTGCTCTTCACCTGCAAGAGCTTTAATACAAGCCCTTAGGAACCAATGAGTACGTAAAGTGGCAGATATGCAAGAGCACCACGACCAAAGTATTGCGCTCAACGTTAAACTCGCCCTTATACTCATTGCCCTGTTCTCCAGATTAGCATCAGGATAGATGCACTTCGTGGTTTTGACAACTGTTATTCGTATTTGCCAGGGCAAGGTTCGTACATCTTTTGAAGCAGGAGAAAACAAGATTCCTGATCATAGGCTTGTGACAAGATATGTTCCTGCTAGCTTCTCTATTGGCTTTGGACGTGTTTTTGTGGAGCATGGATCCGCGACTTGGCCTTTCTTCCCCCCCCTTTCCTGAAGTATGAGGGAAGTAAAAACACAAACGTTGGTAACATTGATGCGAACACTATGTAACTAATTCCTGTAATCAGTCTATAAAGATACGTCTTCCTCTCGCTCGCCTGCTTCACTCATTCTCTCTTTTCTAGACATGTCTTTGCGAGTAAAAGTTCGCAGTGCGGCCCAGATCCACGAAACACCGGAGCAAATTTTCTTCCAACCGATTCATTCAGGTCGAACAAAGTCTTGAGATGTAGGAATCAGCTTGGGGGAACGTGGGAAATGGAAAAGAGAGCTCGAGAAAAAGTATGGGATGAATCAACCACCGAAACGAAAGCGGCTTGCACGAAGACGTACATGCAAGCAGTCATTACACTCTATAAGCACCTTGACACGAATTTTACGATCGAGAAACGATACTGCCACGCCGAGAGATACCTCAGTACCAAAAGAACGACCGACTCGAGTGAGACATGCAGACAAGCAGACTTTGGAGCACAACCCATCATGCTCTCGTTACGAATACGGAACCAAGCTGCACTTTTAGCGTCTCGAATGAAGAAGAACGACAAGACTTACCAACCGACGAACCTCACGATACGAGCGATGAGAGCAAGGATGACCACGAGCTGAGTTAAGCATTTCCGGGACCACATGCCATGAGATTACCCAGTGAGTACTCAAAAGGGCAACTGGACCCCCTGGATCGAGAACGTAGATGAGCAGACCTTGACTGCCACCATGCATGCCCGTCTAAGGCCACAGGTCCTGCAGTTCCACATAACGAATCACAAGCAGCGAAACAATTGCCGGACTAAAGCATTCGACGATTCACGGGCGCCGGATCCATTCCACGTATCGCAGCTTGTTCGTATCCACACACTGTGTATCATATGCACACAATCAAGACATGGCCCACCTCGAGGTAGTGTCGTGATTATTTAACCCGTCTCGGCAGGAAGTAGATGACAAGTCTTCGTGGTTGATGTCAAATCGGCCGATCTGCTAATCGACACCGCACATTAGCTCATTATGGGACACGTGATAAAAGGAAATAATAAACTCATTATACATTTGCTGGCAAAGTTAAACAACATTCACATAGAACTCTAATCAAAGGCGGGGTGGAGAAGCTGGTTCCTTGTGATGCGTGTCTGCGAAATGAATTCATTTTGTCTGCAGGTCTCTATGTAATTCTTGACTGGATTGACTGGCTCCCCGAGTTTAAGCTAAGGGTAAGCAACTTTGTACCCGAGGTTGAAATTTATCTGACTAAATGCAAATTATACAATAAAATAATAAATACTAATAACTCACCCAGTGTCTAATAATACGAAGTAATGAAGTTCTACAGAGGAATAAAATCCTCTTAGTATTAAAAGTTTAATAAACCCTACTTTGAGTAGTTGCTTATCTTAAAAGCCATATGCATAGATATATATAATATTTAAAGTTTAAGGAACTAAAATATATGGTTTATAGATTTAGTAATATGTAGCAATCAGGAGGCCGAATATTAGAGCGACTTAACAAAAAAAGATAAATTTGATTGTGGTGATAGCTTGGAAGAAGCTAGGTAATTAATAATAATATCGGTAATAAGAGCACGCCAACTGAAGAACCAAAGTATCAAAAAGAATACAACCGGGACCGCACCAAAATCGAGCGTCTCTAACCAGCAAGGACACACTGACCACCGTCGCAAAGGCAAAATCCCACCTGACAGTCTGGCAGGCTACTGCAGTCCTCACGAGCTGTACATTCCGGAGCAGGTCCATTGTCAAGTCCACAAACTCCGTTAACACAAGCACATAATACACCCGGCAAGACACATAGATCAAGGTTAGCCAGGCAATCATCTGCACTAGTGCACTCCGTATTGTCAACACAAACGCCATTCTGACAAGAAGCTCCAGTGCTGCAACCCGCATTGGAAGTACACTCCTGGGCGACCTGGGATGGGGTGCAGACAGCGTTTGTGCAGATGCATAAGCCGAGAGCGCAGACAGGGTTGACGGAGAGGAGGCAGTCGTTCGCGTCGACACAGGCGTCACCTCCACTTGCTGCTGCACATACACCGTTGGTGCATTGGTCACCTGGAGTAGTGCAATCAGCGTCGACAGAACAGGGATCACCGGTGTTGCCTCCTCCACCTCCAGTTTGTACGCAGATAGCATTAACACAAGTGCAGATGTTAAGAAGACCATTTAGACAAAGGCCAGCATTTGCTGTACAATCATCAGCTGTAGAGCATGAGGTTCCTAAATTACCAGGATCAGGTCCGCAGACACCGCTGTCAAGGCATATAGAGCCTGCAGTAGTGCAATCGCCGTTGACAGTACAAGTAGCACCGTCATTGCCACCGCCGTTGCCAGCTTGTACACAGACAGCATTGAGACAAACACATATGTTCAACAAGCCATCCAGACAAAGACCAGCATCAGCAGTACAGTCATCGGCGGTAGTGCATGACGTGGGCGTGATGCCTGGATCAGGCCCGCAAACACCGCTATCCAGGCAGATAGACCCAGCAGTGGTACAGTCGCTATTATCAGTACAGAGGTCGCCGTCACCACCACCGTTACCTGCTTGGACACAAACAGCGTTGAGACAAACGCAGATATTCAAGAGACCATCCAAACAGAGACCGGCGTCAGCAGTGCAGTCGTCGGCTGTAGTGCATGATGTGGGCGTGATGCCTGGATCAGGTCCACAGACACCACTATCCAGACAGATAGACCCTGTAGCCGTACAATCACTGTTACCAGTACAGGCATCACCATCGTTACCACCACCCCCTGGTTGCGGCACACAAACTGCGTCGACACAAAGACAAAGATTGAGTAGGCCATCTAAGCAAAGACCAACATTGGCAGCACAGTCGTCGGCAGTGTTACACGAAGTCGAAGTCTCCGTTGGAGCGGGAGCAGTCGTCTGGGTGGGATCAACGCCTGTATTTGCTACCACGCAGACGGCGTTGAGGCAAACGCAGAGATTCAGTAGACCGTCCAGACAGAGATCGGCATCAGCGACGCAGTCATCTGCTGTGGAGCAAGACACAGGTGCCGTAGTAGGTCCTGTGTCCGTGCTTGTAGCAGTAGTTTCCTCACCATTGGGATTGGCAACACATACTCCGTTGAGGCATACACAAATGTTGAGTCCCCCAAGAAGACATAGATCTAGATCAGCGGCACAATCGTCTGCTGTGGAGCATGTCAGAGCAGGCGTCTCTGTTGCCGCTGGTTGTGTCGCAGTGGCAGTGGCATCTGCAGTTGCTGTGTCTGGATCAAGAATACACAGCCCGTCCACGCATACGCATAGATTGAGTAAACCATCAACACAAAGTCCAACATCGACTAAGCAATCATCAGAAGAAGTGCATGAAACTGCCGTCGAGGTGGCTGCTGGCGCTTCTTCTGTGGATGTCGGTCCAGCGGCCGTGCTCGTGTCTTCGATGAGGCCAGTAGTCGTGGCTAAGGCAGGGTCAGGGATGCAAATGGCATTGACGCAGATGCAGAGTTTAAGTAGACCATTCGAACAGAAAACGATGTTGGCAACACAGTCGTCGTCAGTAGAGCACGATACCTCCGATGATGTCGCAGCAGGCTGATCGGTGGTAGTATCTCCGTTACCGTCAGTGAAAGTAACAGTTGGCTCCCCAAGAGGAGGACCAGCGCTCCCTCCTGAACCTTGAGGACCTCCAGGTTGCTGTGTGCAGACTCCGTCGACGCAGGTACAGATATTGAGGCCATCGAAGACACAGAGAGCGGTGTTGAGGAGACAATCGTCGTCTGTAGAGCAAGGTGTATCTTGCGTAGGCGTAGCAGTTGCGTCTTGCGTAGTGGATGCTGCCCCTGTCTGTCCTCCAATATCCGTACCAGTAACACCGGAAACTGAACCAGAAATTGCGTCTCCGTCCGTGCTGGATGCAGCTGGGTTGCCGATGTCTGTTGTATCGGTAGCAGCAGCTTCGGCCGTGGAGCCGCCGGAGGTAAGCGGCTCGCCGTCAGTGCCAGTCGCAGTTGAGCCTCCATTACCACCAGGGCGACCTGGAATGCCTGTAGTTGAGGCAGATAGTCCATCCGTAGCTGTTGTGCCAGGACCAGGGTTATCTATAGGTGCGTTGTCACTCGCGGCGGCACTGGTCGCTGTCTGATCCCCTGAATTGGCAGCCCCTGAGCGCGTAGCACCATCTGTCGGCGAAGAGGTCACTGTAGGTCCATCATCTCCGCCACCATTGCCAGAAGATGTGCCGTCATTACCAATATCAGGACCAGGACGACCTCCTCCTCCTTGTAGATCACCGCTCTGACGGGGTCGGCCAGTTGACTGTGAGCCACTACCTGGTCCGCTTCCAGAACCATCACCAGGTGAGGCACCGTCACCGCCTGAGGATCCCCCATCGGAACCACCATTGGATAAACCTCCACTCGATGAGCCACCATTGCCACCATTGCCCTGAGGATTGCCACTTGCTCCCGACGAGCCACCAAGGTCAACACAATCCCCATCACGACATGTCTGACCACGAGGGCATACAACACCAAAGCAACTAGCCAATGAGGGGTTTGCTGTGCAGATGTTACCCAAGCAGATCTCATCATCAGCGCAGGCCTCACCGCCACAATCAGCAGGATCTTCAAGAGGGACACAAGTATCTTGAATACAGGCATGGTTTGCAGGGCAGACAGAGCCGCCACAATTGGCGGGCCCATTGACGCGAACGCAGCGGTCGTCTATACATGCGTAGCCTGGTGGACATACTACAGATTGTCGACGAAGGAGACGAGTGAGTGAGGTGGAGGGGCCGCAGGACAAGGGGTCTGAAACGGATAGACAATCCCCATTTACGCAAATGGAGTTTGAAGGGCAGTCTGGGAAGCAGACTGAGGCTGTAGATCCTGTGCCATTTTCATCTGGGCCTGGAAGAGGGTTGCCAAAGCTACTGGTGCCGCCATTGTTGTTACCAGAGCCAGAATTGAAGCCGGACCCTGAGCCAGCGGAACCACCAGGGCGACCCCCTTGACCACCTTGACTCTGACCTGGCCCAAATGAGGTGTCACTGGGAAAGTTTCCAGATCCGTTGCCGTTTGAGGTAGAGTCTCCTCCCTCTTGGCTACTTCCTCCTTGCTCTGAAGGGAACCCATTGGACGAACCTTCTCGACTGACCGCATTGCCGCCTTGGCCTGAAGATTGCCCCAGTTCAAATAGATACCCCGCTGAGCCTGTAGAGATACTACAAGCTGTTCTCGGGATGGTTGTATTGTGAACCAAGTTACTGACGCACTCCCCAGAGACGCAAACCTGTCCCTTATCGCATGGCTTAGAGCTCTCTCCACACTTGGAAGTATCCATTGAGATACTAATCGGCACACATGCGCCTTCTAAACACCAAGTACCAGGCTCGCAGGAACCACAGTTCTGACTTGCTTCCTCAAGAGTTTGACATGTTCCAGAAACACAGATTTGGCCAGCGGTGCAGTTCTTGGATGCATCTCCACAGTTATTTACATCGGTCGAGAGGAATACTTGTCGACAGTATCCATCCTGGCAAGATGTACCAAGGGAACAAGAAGAGTTGTTTTCGCAGGCTTGGACGTCGGTACCGAGGATAAAGGGAGTGCAGACGCCGTCGAGGCACCAGTTTCCAGCATCGCAAGGTGAATCAGAAGAGCCGCAAGACGCAGGGTCGGAGCCGATGCCGACTGTATAGCATTGTTGGTTGATGCAAAGAGATGCAGGACCACAAGATCGTTCGCCACAGTGACGCGGATCAACTGCGATCTCGATAGAAACGCAGTCGCCGTCGGAACAGAACTGCCCAGGTGCGCACGCTGTAGAACAATCATTTGTTCCGATATCAAATGGAACACATTGGCCAACAACACACAGCTCAGAGGGCTCGCACGAGTTGCCAAACTTTCCACAGTTTCGGGGATCAAGACCGATTGTAGTGTTTGTGCAACTGCCCCAGGTGCAGATCTCTGGAATAGGACATCCGGCACGAGGGAAGAGTTCGTCGGGGGTGTTTTGATGGGGATATGCAGAGGATGAAACGGTCAGGGTCAAAGCCACGAGGGCTCGCCAGCCCAGATAGTGAGTCATGGCTATGATGCGATAATTTGCTGGTTTTCCGTTGATGGCGTTGAGTTGTTTGACCGTTGAATCTCGCGCCTTATATCTCGGTAGTTGTTGACTAGGCGAGCCTGAACATACCTTTCATCACAACAAACAATTTTTTGATGCCTTCAAGGAGCCATTTTGAAACGCCGTTGTCCTGTGCCACGGATCAATGTTTGATTAGATAAAATCGTGTGATGCCTGCCGGACCAAGTTATATTCATCGCTGGCATGTTGTAACTGATGAGAACTCAGCATTCAGAATAATGTAGTCGTGATGTTGCATACAGCAACGAAATATCAACTCAAAAAGAGGATCGAAGATCGTCTAAAATACAAGTCTGGGCCTATCCTTGATCAGCTGAAGGCCTTGTCGTTGGGAAACTATGGGGATAAGAGACAGTCGGTCACGCCACTGCCTCCAGTTGTTATCTCTCACTCAAGGCTGGAATATGGAGAAATGTTGTGGCGTTATACAGCAACAGCATCTCCGGTTTGAATCATAGGGAAACAGGAATCTGGGACAAATGCTCCAGCGTTGCGCTGGTGGATTGAATCAAGACTACAGACGCCATTCCATAATAGCTGGGGCACTCTCCTGTCCCTGGGTTTGAGGCTGAGTCAACTACCATTAGATCCTGCAACGGGTATCATCGTTTAACATCCACTTACGTATTAGACTTTTGCCTGCTTTTTGCCTTCTCCGCCAAGTTCAGTTGCCCCCCAGGAAGAGAGCACCATAGGCTTGCTTTTGAGGTTCGCATGAAGGCACTGGCCAGTTCTTCACGGCTCACAATGGAGGACCCATCATTCTTGATGGCAGCATCAATGACAGCATTGACTGATCTGCTGGGCCATGTTACTGGAATTTCCAAGCTTCATTGTATAGATCTAAGCCTAAATTCCTCTGGTCATCTCCATTTATGCAACCCTTACTCATAGATGTAACCATCAATATCTACGGCATTTTTCTACAAGCGTTGTTTATCGGAGCATCAGCTATCACAGCACAAACTTGGCTAATCACCTAGTTTCTCTTTAGTGTTTTTGCCCTTGCTGCAAGACGGAATCTGGAACTTTAAGTGATTCCCTTAAAGCCCAATTGCCAAGCAAAATGTATGACAGCAGAGCCTGATCGAGGCCTGGACCACCTTCCATATTGGAAATACCTTGCATATAAAAGCGACAGGTAAAGACAGCCACTAGCTCTTATTGGACATTGAGTGCACAGGTTGCAACCTCGATAGTTTACCCTGCCGCTAAATTTCGGTCTACGTATTCGTACCCATCAAATCCGGCCTTTGAAGTAACCGAGACATTTAGCTGCCACGGGCTAACGGGCGCTACATTTTAATTTGCGGATAAGCCACGTTGTAATGTCTGACTGTCGGCAATTCGGCGGAACATTGGGGGTTATGCTTATGATAAATCGATCCCTTGACTATTTGCTCAAGCGGAGAAACCCGACTGCTACTCAAGTGGCAACCCAGAGCTGAAGTTGAAACTCGGCTATCTCGTCTCCTCAGATCGTTGTTGCTGCAACCGCCCATATGCGTCAATATGTGTTTTTTTGCCTCTGTGTTGGAGTCGATGCTTCATCCCACATTCAATAGTTGCTGTAAGCGACCTGTTTCAGTATGCTGTCACTCCTCGGATAACCTGCAACAACATTCGGTAGAACGGCTAGCATATTGAGGTAATTGACTCCTGCAGATTCATATATTATGAATGTATTACCAAATGGCTTGCCTGGACTGTTGATCATTAAGACATAACCGAGAGTTCCCTGTTGCCAGAACTTGGCAATATGATAAGTTGTTCTCCGCCATTATTCTGAGACCAAGACGGTGAGAAATGTGATGATAGCAAACACACAACCAACAGAGACTCGTTTCTCCCATCGATGCCATAAGTACGTATTTTTGAATGTCATTGATCTCCATCTTGAGTGGCTGGATAGTTCCGTTCATCCCTGCCAAGGCATGTAGGCACCTGCATATAAGAGAGCCAAAAGTGCCTAGTTTCATCAAGAACGGACAAAAGTGCTTTCGAGAATTATGGTTAATTTTGATCCTCCTTACAGTGATGCCTATCTCATTGCAAGACCTCCTTGAACATCATGACTCTTGCAATAGCATAATTTATAACAGAAGGGTTCGCTTCAATAAGATCGGGATTCCCCCAAACCCTGGGGGTTTAAAAAATATCGATGATCTAATCGACTGACCACCGGAGCAAAATCCCCTCCCTTTAGGCTTTGTGTAACCCAACGGTAATAACATGATTCAGAACCCCCTCACTCCCAACCAATGACATCTCTGTTGTGGAGCACTGTTCAGCTGTCAAGTGATAGGCTTGCCTCATCCCTTACATGACATCTCAGCCTCAAGCCCCTGGTTTTCTCGATCGGGCGAAACCAGACCATCAGATCATATTTTTCGGCGAAGAACCTCCTTGGCGCCTCCATTGCAAAGACCGAGGGGCTGATCACCAGGTTAAGACAAGATCGGTCTTGAATCGGACTTAAAGACGCTAAACATCGACACCATAAGATCTCGGTAGATTCACATCGAAGGGAGGGTTAGACATTTGGGTATTTATTCCCATTGTATTTTCTGCTATTATGCTAGGGTTTTCTGTCACGGCATAACTGGCACAAAATTGTACATTACTCCCGATAAAACACTACGCTACATTTTTTGTAACACATATCAATATGCATGTAGAGAAAGAGATGAAGGGGTGGCTAAGTATAGTGTTCACTGTACTTGAGGTCTGTATATCGTCGATGTTAAAATCGTTCAGCAAAAGCTAGATTTCTGACAAATATGTGCTCCATGGCAAGTCCAATGGTATAAGCTGAGAAGAATAATTTGCTAAAAAAGGAAAAGATAAAAAACAATGATCTTGCGTCATCCGGAATTCGAATCCGAGCCTCAACTTTTCTCAATGGAAGAGTTGAATCCTAACCCCTAGACCAATGACGCTTCCTGTTTCTGATGACTCAGCGACATACCAATCCAATCTATGTCACCAGATTTGGTCGAGGGTCATTGAATGTCCTCTATCATACATTTGCGAAGCCCTTTTGTAGGAGAGAAACGTCAATTCCACTATTACGTAAGCCTCATCTACCCTCTATGCCTTCGTACCAGAGTTCATACTATACTTGTAATGCCATCCCTCGCTCTTCATATCCATTCTAATCTTGTACGTCTCCTCCGCAACTCTCAGAACATCCAAGTCCACGTCAACTATTTCCATCTTCTCCTCCCCAACCTCGATTCTTCCCAGCGCGCCTAGGATAGGCATGTTCACACAACTCAAGCCACCAGCATTGCAGAACACAATCGCAGCAGTATTCTCAAAAGCTCGGGCGGTAAGTGTGCAGTTCAAGAAAATTCGTTCAGAATCAGGATTGAGAACTGCGCCTTCTTCGCCGTTATCATCCATGAACCAGTACGATGGGATAAGAATAATATCAGCTCCATCGTTGACGAGCGCCTTGAACGCTTCGGGAAAGGCCAAATCCCAACATATTACCATACCCGCGCGTACAGGTCTTCCATCAGCGTGCTTAAGCGGCGTGTCAAATGCAGTATGAGGCGTATGCGTTGAAGAAGTCAGATGCGGACGCTCCGGATGCCAAAGATTCTTCTTCTGATACGAACCGCAAATTTCACCTGTTCCTGCCGCAAGGAAGTACGTCATATTACGAAGCTCCTCATCTTTGGAATCAGGAACAGCGTGGGCTTCGCAGATCGTGCCGGGGACGATGTTGATGTTGAGTTCCTTCGCTAAAGCCTGGTATTTTGATAGATAGCCTATTGATGCCTTGCTAGCGGAGATGAAGTCGGGATGCTCGGGAACCCATGATGTCAAGTGGAATTCTGGAAGAATGGCAATATCGCATCCTTTTGACGCTGCGGAGCGAAGATAACTTTCCGCCTTGGCAAAGTTTTCTTCGACAACGATGGCCTGATCATATGTAAGTCAATGGCAGCAGTGATACTTAGATCTAGCGGACCAACCTTTGGCTCGAATTGTATAACAGCAACTTTATAAACCGGCGCCATTTTGAACAAAATTGTTGATTACCAAAACATGTCAAAAGTGAATAAAAATGTCGTGCATATCTGGAGAAAAGCACTGCGGAGAAGAAGGTTCGGTATTCGGCGTCATGCGCGCGTCGCTTCTCCACTACGGTGATCGGGTATACATGTCTCTAAAAGGAAACAGTTTGTCAATAATTATGTGGTACAAGCCAATCATGCCGGTGAACCAAGTGCCTTGCTCGGTTGTTTGCCACCTGCGTCAGCTGGAGAGTTCCTTGTGTATTGATTACCCGATATGGACCTGGCTGACAGGTGTCAGTCAGACGCGCAGCCTTGCGTTTTACGCACGTGTGTATCACAAAATGCAGATAATTGCCCCAAATGGGTTTTTGTATTTCCGGGGCGAATCATAGTGAGCTAATGACAGAACCAAGGAGCGGTTTGCGAGAAAGCTAAGGAAAACCACTGAGGTTACCCCTCATTATTTCACTGGGGACTCCAGGTGGCGCAGGGTGAGAAGGTCCCTCGAAGGGACAGAACACGACGCTTCCTTCGCCCTTATTCTGCTGCCCCAAGAGAGGCCCTTTGGCAGTCCTCTCCGCCATCAGATCTTTGACTTTATCAACGGCCGATGCATCAATTCCTGTCTTCCGTAACTCGTGCGCCATTTGTATAGCGGCTGATGCAGTAACTGGATTTTCGCGTCCGATCGTGATCATCAAATCCGTAAGTGCTGTCATTTTCATCTCGCTGGTGCTATTTTGTGTGGAGATGTAATCTTCTAGGAATACGTGTGTCGCCATATATGCTGCGAATGCAACCAGTGGATTTCGGAACATGGTTGTCACGTCAGATTGCGATGCGACAATGTTGAAGATGGCATCAGCTGCTGGAATGAGACGAGCCTGAGTATTGGAAAGTATGTCAATCGAGATATTATGCTTGCGCGCTTGTGCTGCGCCGACGCGATGAAGGCATATCGATGCGGTGTGAAGTTGGAGATTTATCGTCGTGGCCTCTTGGCTATGAGAACCACGAAGGGTCTCGGGAAGTGTGATGAAGGCTGTCGCGAGTCCGGTGTCAAGATCTCGGTGACGTTTCCAGAAATGGCTGTTTTGGATATCTGCTGGGTTAGAGATTTGATGGTCTTGGTAGGTATGGTCAAGACAGTCGTGGAAGAGGTGAGTTGCGATGATGCGACAAGCGAATGACGAGCAGAGAGAATTGTCCCCATTGAGAACCTGGGACAACGTCGTTGAGGGTTCTTCCATGCCGAGTTGGAATGCTCCATCCGACGCCGGCAATAGCGTACTGATCTGCGAAAGTCAGTTTAGCCTGTCATCTCGTGATGTTCTTAGAACCACTCACTTTGTTGACGTCCATCAAGCTAGGCCATCCAGTGGTACCGCTCGTATTCTTATCATTACAGAATATAGCCCATAATGTTCTGCGTCTCTCTTCAAGTTCGCACCAATCTTTAGGCTCCAGAATTGTTGCATTTCTTCTCCAGTCGTTTTTCCCATCCAGTTGATGAAGACCTAGAATCTGGGCTAGTCGAACGGCTTTTGAAGTACTCATTGATGACCTCGAAAACCACATATTATGCACTTCAAAATGGGACATAAACACGCAGCATTGTGCGTGAGCAAGGGTGATGAAGTACTCTCCCTCGCCCTGGACCTATCAGTAGGCTGGTTGGAAGTCAGATGGATGACTGACCTTTTGCTCATCAGCTTCGAGATAATATCGTGCTCTACGATAAAACGGATCTGCAAGATTTTTGTGAGGCGGCGAAACAAGCGCAGCTAGAGCCATGATTATATACTGAAGGCACATAGGCGGCTGCATATGAGGTGGAAGATACAGCGATGCAAGATATCGCGAGGGATGGATGTACTGCGCATCGCAATGCACCTTTGTAAAGAAAACATTTGTGCTGCGTCGGGTCAGAAATGCTTATCCCAATAGGAGGCACTTACAGCTCCTCAATAATCTCCTGTGGCGGAAGCTGTTCAAACCTCCCCGTCTCAGAAAGTTGATTCTCCGAGGCTTCGAAAGGTTGAAACGACTGATAACCCTCCTCTTGCGTCGCTTTAAGCCGATGCTCCAACTCCACTGTCCTCATTAGCCCTGATTATTAAAGTAACTGGTAACTAACCTAATCGCGACTCAAGTTCCTTCACCCGTGGTCGCGTAGCTGTTATCACAGGCTTTTTGCGCGAAGCGGGATATTGGCATTTCGTTCCAGTGGCGGAACAGCGGGTGCATTCGGGACTGAGGCGATCGCATTTTAATTTACGGTAGCGGCACTGATAGCATGAGAAGGGCATAGGGGTATCTTCCGGGGGGTTGGTGGAGGATGAAGCCATTTTTACAGATGATGATGCTTTGAAGTTACGTGTTGGATGAGTGAGCTGTATGGGGATCCCCTTGTCAGTCTTGTAGCGCTGTAGTATAGTGGGTCTCGCTATTCGTGATTTGCTGCTCGTCATTTGATGAGTGATGATGAATTTCTCCTAACCTATAACGACAGACTGGCATCGTCTACAATGAAAGGCTCGAGAATAGTCTCTCAATAGGTCTAAAGAAAATCGAAAAGCTTTCTAGAACTTGATAGTGAAACATTTGAGATTTCACAAAGAGTTTATTGGTATGCACAAGTCACAGATAAAACTTGGGATTGATGAGCCCTCGGTTTGCAATTTCAAGGTATAAAATTCACCTATCGAGCTGATAAGTTTGTAGAAACGGTTATGCTTTAGATACCAGTGAAATTATTGGAGAAAACCCCATTGTAAAACTCTGGTATCCGCCGAGTAAAGTTTACGTCTCACCCCAAGTATAAATAAAGCATAGCTCCCTGTCGAAGGCATTTCATCTGAGCCCTTCTATCATCATTTCCATGTTCGACCACCAACATGAATGCTGAATCATCACTCAATGAATTTCCCAGTGAACTGCTGATTATAATCATGCGGTTATTTTCGTCTCCAGTAGATCTCCAATCTCTTACCCCCGCATCGCCCGTCTTTTACCAGCTTTACTGGACCCACCATGCATTAATTCTAAAGCCAATGATACATCAGATGCAAGCCACATACCCCAAGGAGCATCTTGAAAGAGTCATGTTTGATCTCCCTCATCGTATGAAGCGCCAGGTTTTCCCATATTTAGGCTCAAAAGAGCTCGCTGAAATGTTCCTGACGTTTGAGTTCCCTGCGGAAAGTTCAACTCGTAGAACCCGGAGAAACGGTCTCCCAGCAATCTGCGAGTTTTATCGCCAAAGGGAAGAAGGCGATAATCTCATCGCTGAGTATGCCTTGCAGGCATGGAACAAGCTCTTATGGGAAACAAGAGTTAGATCCAAGTTCGATTCGACTTTCAAGAGGCTCCCAGAATTTTTCCGACCAATGGTACTCTCTGAGGCAGAAATTTCCCGACTTCTGGAGGGCTTGATTGACTTCGAGTGTTGGAGCCATGGCGGATGTCTTCATCCCCGTGAAGCACTAGATGATTTCGTCAGTTGGGAGATGATGGCAGCAGCCTGGAGTCACACCCCCTCAGTACTTGACGGATATCGAGATGGTGATGATTCCCATGGTCTATTTGTGTACATATTCATATTTGTATTTGATAAATTCCAAGACTTCGTCCACAGAGTCGCACAAAAGCTTGAAGAATGCCCATATCAACATCAAGATATGTCTTGTTCTGCGTACAACCGTATATAGGAGTGATTACACAGGACAAAACATGAGGAGTTAAGGTATGTCTATACTCTCTACTCCCAAGGCTATGATCTCTTGCGGGACTTGTGACGCATGAAGGAAGAGGACCTCCAGGACTACATCCTTGTGAGCTACTTCGACTTCATAAACCGTGAGGCAAAGATTTACATGTCATCAGATCGCAGAGCCAAATGCAAGAAGGACAAGCTAGGTTTCAAGCTTGAGAACCTGTGTCGAGATTACCGTCCAGAATTCGATCCTTGGACTCGAGGTAGGTACTTCTGGGACGGAAGCCGCATAGCTAAGATATACAGGAATGGGATCTAGGTTGAGAGAATTCCGGGGGGGACAGCTAATGCAGGTATATTCTTTCGTGAAGAGCACGGTTGAGGACTCCCGGAACCTCCAATACAAACAACACATATTGGTGAAATGTATTAGTATCTTCAATGGGGTTCCAGTCATCATAGCAAAATGTTAAAGGCGAAATGATATCCTTTGTTAGACCGAATAATACTTGAATTTATAATAACTATATAGAAGCAATTTGGTATTCAAGATCTTCTATCTGCTTGAAACCTGCCATGCAAAGATTATGCCTGTGGCCCGGGAGTAACCGACCATGTCGATGCAGTGAAAAGCAGATTGCCGTCATCCTCAAGCTTCTTTGGATCAGGATATACACAGTAGTTAATCTGCGTACTGTCCAGCAAGAAGAAAATACGGAATATTATGTAGATTTCTGAAAAGTCAGGGCTCTGGTGGATTCTTCCCATCTGTATTCCGTCAGGTCATATTTCTTTTAAAATGTATAAGAAGGAAAATTACCAATCGATATTGGTTACCGCTCATGTAGAATGGTGTTCCACATGGACCAGTCGTTGTCTTCACTTCGATATAATACTTGGGATGTTTCGCGGACCATTCATCACCAAGGATATCAGCGTCGACTAGAATGTCTGTCAAGGTTCCTTCGGTATCTGAGTAGACTATGTCTGCTGTTTCACGATTAGGCCAGTGAGAAAGATCTGCATAATCCGGATGAATGTTGGCGTATGTTCTGATCGTGCTTTGCCAATTACCACGTCCCCATCCCGGTAGCTCAAGCTTCGATAAGAGCTCGAATACCTAGATACGACATTTCAGCCTCCGGACTCATATTTCAATTACGATGTAACTTACATAGAGTTCTCCGGCGGCTCCGATTTTCTTGTCCCGCTCTAGTTGGCTTGTTGATCGGAACCTACTAAACACATCCAGCCCATCGAAACTCAGGAATGAATCTGGATTTCCAGAGTCAGGTAGGGCATCTCGCAAAGCATTCAAGTCAAATGCTCCTCCGGATGGGAAAGCCGCTCTTCGAGCTGCGGCGACGACTCTATCGAGAATCGCGCGGTATCGCTGGTCCTCCATTGCTTGGGACGCTGGGGACGAAGGAATTGGGCGGAAATTGTTCGATTGCCGAGGGCTGGAATGAATGCCTTCTCGTGAATCATGAAGAGCGGGTCGTGAACCACGCCCATCACCTCGCCGAACTTGATGGGCTATGCTGCTCTGCCGCTCAATCACCTCGTCCTCGGTTTCGAAATCCTCTCCTTCGGAATTAGAGTCAGGCGATGAATGCTGCCTAAGTGAAGCATTGTTTACTGATGAATGGGTTGGAGTGAGCACCAGGTCGGAAAACCCATTGAGGGCTTCAGTCGTTCCGTCATATAGATGTTCGTCTTCGCCTTGTTCAGTAGCTATCTCATCTTCATTCATATGCTCATCCGGATCCTCAAAGTGCAACCCTATAATGCCCTGATCGTCCAAAATGTCACCGAGGACGGCTTGGTCGCTGGCAAAAATAGAAGTCAGGGCGTTAACGGCATCAACCTCCACATTACCGTCAATATTAGTGTCCGGATTACGCATAAGCCAAGCTGCAAACTTACTCGGAAGGACTGATCCGAAACAAATTTCCTGCGCTCTTCGTTCTCGTGGAACGTAGATAGCTAGTTGTCCACCTGTCTCATCAATGTGCTCACTCGCCGTTGAAAGCTCGGCTCTGTATAACTCGCCATTCTGGCTCATTTTTAGGATGGAAGATATCCTGTCAACTTCCAAGACTCGCATGGCTCGTAGTTGCTCGAACAGATGCCTCTCTCCATGCTGAAATCGTGGACTCCTAAAAGTTGCTGCCACTCTGAGAGTTAAAGATGGTTAGTATTGCCGGCCCTATGCCTTGTGTTTCACGTACCGGCATATATGGTAGGCTTTGAGCCCCAAGTCTCGTTTTTTCGATGATATTGGCGATTGCAATTCGCTAGAAATTGCTGTGCTCTCCATGACGCACTTGGAAAGGTATCGGTCCTGAATCCTCAGCCATCTAAATAATGGTCTAAGTCGATGGACATCTTCCAAATCAAAGTCCAAAAGGCTGATCCTGTCGGAAAATTTGGATCTTAGGTTGTCTCGGTCTCCTATTGCAAAGTCCACATCAATGGAGCTTAATATGACCGTGCCATCAGGATAAAGAACTGGAAATATCCTGGCCTTTCTAATAGGCTCCGGATCCCAATGGCCGTTCTCATTTTGGAGGAAGTCATTGAAAGATAGCAAGGCGACTTTGGTGTCCTCCACATTGCTCTGTGGAGACTGCCTCAACTCATCGTAGACCATTTGCATTGTAAGCGACTTGACGCCGAGCTTTCCAACGAACAGTGCCTTTAGATCTTCGTAAGTCTCATCAAGCGTCACTTTACCTCGAATCGGGGTTGTACTGGACCACAAACAATCAGAAGCCTTGTACCAGCGTGGTCCAGTTTGCTGCCTTACAAAAATAAGCCGGAATTGTTCGAATGCAGCTCTGGTCTCTGGTTAGTTTTCTCGCTCTGTGATCGAAAGAATAAGCAACAGCCTACCTTGTATCGGATGTAACAGTCATCTCCTCGTGCAAATAAGTGTAAAGATTTAGTATCTGGCTGTCCTTGCCTTCGTCATCATCGCAGCCTTCCCGCCACTTTAGTTCCTCAACCATATCTTCCACTGTGACGTTCCGTATGCCCAATGTCCCACAAAACAGATTCTCGATATTACTCATATCTTCATCACTCAAACCTCTTCTCTTATACAGAGACTTAAGGGGATACCAGAAGTCCATATCTGGTGGTGCATTCCAGAGGCAGTCATCATACGTTGCCCATTCTGCTTCTTCTTCGTCTTCTTGGTCAGGGGCAAGGATACCCTTGCCATTAAAGGACTCTCTATCGAACTATTAGTAACCCCAAATAGTGAATGGGCATCAATCTTGCCTAATCTTTGTTCGCACTATACCCTGTACCGGGGACACGGAAAGCTTGGCATAAATGGCTATGTACAGCTCGAACACCCTTTGCGATTGACGAATGGACACAGGATCCTCACCAAATCTCTCGATGCAGTGGAGCATATCGAGAAGAAAGTCCAGGTCGTCGTTTTTTCCAACACCGAAGTGCTTGCTCAAGAAGTCCCATTTAGAATCCATAGGTTCAGTCGCCCTATCACTGTCAAGAATCAGGAAAGGAAATAGCTCTGGATCCTTCATGTATCGCTGAACAGAGTCCTTGAGCTGCGGGAAAGGGAGCCAAGTCTGTTCAAGTTTTATGGAATATCTGACGCCACAAAGCTTCTTTGCCGAGAGTTGTCTTATCTGTGACACAAGAACCGGATACTTTAACAACCTTTTCCCTTCCAGTGGCCAGAGATACGCAAAAAGGCCAAGGAATTTGTCTGGGCGGTGGTTGAAGATGTACTGAAATGGTTGTGACAGTTCATCTCCGTCAGGCGACAATGCACTCAATCTCTCCTGTACGCCGACGTAGTCACAAAGCCACCGTTGCCAGGTAGAGACAGAGATTCTCGGGTGATCCAGCGTGCCCAAGCGATAGCCATTGTCCACAAAGTGGACAGGAAAATCCGGTAGCACATCGCCACCTTCTAGGAGGCTACCGGGACTGAACGGGTGATCTTTCCCTGGTAGGTATATGGTTGCGTCTTTGGTTCGAAGCAACTTATCACCTGAAGTAAAAAGAAGTGTACTTTCGTAGTCTCTTGGTTTATGAGTAGAGTTCGAGTGTGTTAAGAATAGGTAGCGGAGACAATCGAGAATGTACGTCAGAGTAAAATCTGATTCATTAATGAAAGACATGAAGATTGCCAGTCGAACTGTTTCGAATGTGGCCTCGGTGACTCCAAGATGCTTGAACAGATCCCTTCGGTCAACGTTGGTGGTTGCAGATGCACTCAGAACTTTGAGGTCTAAGCCTTTAGGTATTTCAATATCCGCTGTCATAGGAAAGTAAACGGGCCCTGATATTGATGACGCCCATTGGCTGTCTCTCAATGGCAAAATTCGAAGTGACTTTAACATTCCAGTCCCGGCCCAGCCCTTTTTGCATATTTTTGAACTCATACGTGCCACTGCAGAATGCCAATCATCAGTAGTTGTGTCCGCGCGCATCTTCGAGTCATTCTGTTTCAGATCTCTTTTCAGAAGAGTAACGAATAGGAATACGGGTGCCAATTCGAGCCCATAAAGCTTTAGTTGACTAGTCGCCTTAGACGTATACATGGTCGAGATGAATGGATCCTTGATGGGGTTGTCAAGCAAGAGTTCGCCATTATTGTCCATCATCCCATTTGTGGCTATGAGTACGTCGTTGATGTAACGCAGTCCATCCCTGTTCCTTGACCGCAGAATAGGATTATCCTTGATCAGAGACATGATCTTAGTGTCCAATCCGGACCAAAACGAGTCGTGCCCGCCTTCTTGAGATGGGAGGAACAGTGGCCAGCTGTAACAGAGAACTGGATGTTCATTGAACTCCAAAACTGCTTGTAGGAATGCTTTGGCGATCCAATCCCGAATATTCAAATTCCTCCTATTCGTTGTCACAATATCCTGCCGGTTGGCATTCGTGTCAAAGTCTGACTGGATGTGATACTAACTTTGTAGTCCGAGGTTCTCAGAGGTAGAAATGCAAATAGCTCTTGTTTTTTTCTGGAGATATAAGGCTTGTAGTCATTTTCAAGAGGAAAGGCCAAAACAACTTCGGCTGAAGTTAGAATCTTTTGTGCCTCGTCGGTTGTAGCTGGATCACGACTTTCACTCTGCGCTAAGCCAGTAGCCAATTTCTTTGTGATATGATAGATCTGACTTCTGATATTCTCCTCACCGTCTAAAACAGTGGTGGTTTCCAATGAGACACGATAGTCGTCGATTTTCTGTTTCGTAAACTGCTTTGAGCGTTCAAGATTCCCATCCTCGTCAAAAAACGCGACGCTGATCTTTTGCAGCTTTCGTAGAAAAAGAAGGCAGGTCTCCTGAAGGTCGTCAAACTGCATGGAAATGATGGTTTTGAGATGCTGTATTTCATCGTCGTCGCCCTGGTCGTGGAGGTAAAGTGTTGTGCGCGTCACTGGACTAGGAACTGCTTTAGTCGGATTCACCCATATGGGTCTTACCATGCCAAGACCGGGGTCGTTTCTGTTGTGCCTGAATTCGAACGAGAAATATCCTGACTGAATACGCACTCGAGACGCGGCGATAAAGACGGATTTGAAGCCGATGCCTTTGGCACCGACATAGCCGCCGTCTTGGTGCTTTCTCCAACAGAGCAGATGGCTTTTAGATCTGATCTGGTGAATCCGTCCTCATTGCATTCAACCACGATATGTTTTGGGTGAATCTGAAAGGAGATAAACGGAGGGTCATTTCTACGATTGGCTTTCCGAAAGCTGTTGTCCTCGGCATTTTGGAGAAGCTCGAACACAAATCTGGCGCCGCTCCCATAGATATTTTTTGCCAGGCTGGACAATTTATAAGCTCAAAGAACCAATATTTGCCTTAGGAAATACTCACACTTTAATAGAATGTGATGCGGCGTTCTCCATCTTGAGCCAGTTCTCATCAATTCTTCGACGATAATCCGAGTTGAAGCGCCCGATGTCGTCCATCATATCATGATCCAAATACCCATAGAACCCCGTCACCTCCTTCACGATTTTCTCTGCCTCTTCTAGGTTCGCCATGATTCGCTAGACGGGTATGCGGTGTGCTTCCTGAGAGTAGATCAAGATAGTAAAATTGAAAATGTTATGGGGAAAAGTTCAAGTTGGACGTTTTGTGGGGGAGCTCTTCTGTTGGTTGATGAAGGGCAGCCATTTTTCAAATGCATGTTGGTCATAGCACCCTTGTCTGTTTAGGGTTATCACATCGCAGCTGTTTTATTCTGGGAGCGCCTCTGAAGAACTCGGCGGTTATCCGTACAGACAAGACGAATTACTTCACTTGACTTGAGGTTTGCTGTTATATTGTAGCCCGTTTATAGACTGGACAAACTTGATCGCGCTTTGTTCCCTTCTGTTGCCATCTCACATCCCATAATGAGGCTTTAGACGAACTAGTCAAGATGTGTTGTAGCCGCGCGCTTAAATTGGGGGACCGCCAGAGTTGCGCGTCGGCCGAAAGGAAAGCAGGCTCAACTGAAGGACAATAAGCTAAGTCGAGGGAGAAAGCGTCTTTGTAATATTTTGGTAATAAAATTAAGAAATAACAGGTCCAGACGTTATTCTGTTACCAAGAATCTACCATATATGTCGCTGTCTGACGATATTGCTACTGGCGGCATTTTAATGGAGCGAGATTAGAGTATCGAAATTGGGTGATGATTGGTCCATAGTTAGATGGGCCTCCTATTACCTTGTATGTTCATAAACAGTTTTTATATGTAATAATCTACATAAAGATGCAGGCAAAGATGAATCGGACTTAAAGTCTCAAAGTGGAAGATTACTCGGACTCGGAGTTGAATCTTTAGTAATGCTCTTTCCGGATGGGGTATGTTTCGGCCTTACCTCAATAGGAAATACTCCCAGCTCAGGGCTGGAGAGGAGACTCCGCATGGAGTGATCCACTCCACATCGATTGTCTCACGGTGAGACTCAAAGAACCTTTCCATTTCGTTGCAACTTGTCGTATCAACCAACGGTCGTGCTTAGCGAGAATTTTACCCTTTGAGTTGCTTACATCGCATGTTTGTTCTCCACTATGTCTATTTTAAGCAAGTACGGCCCAGAGGTGCAGAAGGTCCCTGCAGATACACCCATCGAAGACATCATCGCCCTTCTGAAGCGTGACGGGGGTGTATTTGTGAAAGGTCTCATTCCACAAGATGACGTTGACAAAGCGTATAATGAGTGTCGTGAGCGTCTTGATTCTGATGTTGAATGGGATGGCAGCTTCTTTCCAAGCAAGTCTATCCAAGGTTGAGGCCAGATCTCAGCTAACATGGCTACCCAAGAGGAGACGCAACGGGCGCCAAGCCTCCTTGCTCTCAGCCCTACCTACGCACGCACGCAGGTCATGAACCCGGTTTACCAACAGGTTGTCGATCATTTCCTTACCACGCGCAGTTGGTTCTGGTGGGGGGATGAGCGGAAGGAATCTGTTTCGAAACCTTATGTTCACTCCTGTGCCGCTATGAGAATTGGTCCTGGTGGTAAAGCGCAGCCGCTTCATCGTGATGACTACATCAGTCACAATATTCACACTGATATTGATAAGTGGGACGACGAGCGGGATGCTAATCGGGAATCTGCTGTTGGCTTGTTTGTCGCTGGTACAAAGGTTACGAAGGAGAATGGTGGTACGCAGTTTATTCAAGGAAGTCATCTATGGTCAGTGCCGTTCACCAGTCTTTTACAACAGTTAACATGACTAACAGACTGCAGGGGCTCTGAACGAGGCCCTCCGCGTGTTGAAGATTGCATTTTCGCCGAGATGGATAAAGGCGATGCATTCATCATGCTTGCTTCAGCATACCACGGCGGAGGTACTAATTCTACCAAAGACGAGCGGCGCTTGGTCTTTGCGACTTTTTCAATTCGAGGTTACCTCCGACAAGAAGAAAACCAATTTCTTGCTGTGCCGCGAGAAACAGCCAAGAAGCTTGACCAGGATATACAGGCATTTATGGGCTATTCCATCAGTGACCCAGCATGCGGCTATGTAGAGCAGATAGATCCGATATACCTGCTTCGGCCAGAGCTGGAGAAAGGGCCATCGGACTTTTAAGTAACTGAATATGAATTTTAAATGGGCCATAAGGTGTTGAAAGCTTATTTACTTATTTAACTAAAGTGATGGATGTTTGGCTGTATGGCCCTGTTTCACTTCTCCGAGCACGCTACAGTCCTCAAATCGGCTCGGATGACAACGAGGCTTACATGACATAAAAGATTGCAAACCAACCCCACTTCCACAATTGACAAGTCCGATCGGACTTTCATCTTCTTAGGTATTTATTTTGCCCTCTCGCTCCACCATCGTCCTTTACTTCCATATCTGGTAATACACACAGCAATAATGATAGGCAGTGATAATGCACCTTCAAATCGCCCAACAGCCCGGCGCAAAGGCGAGTAGTCCTTTGTCTCACTTCCTATAAGACTCTAGTGAGATCCGACCTGGGAACTTTGCTGAGCTTTTTTTTTGTAGACCCAGCTTGCGGAACATGCCGCAAAAAATGTCGAAAATGCGATCGGAAACGGCCCATTTGCGACAGATGTCGCACCAAAGGCCTTCATTGCGAAGGATATCCTCCGCGATTTCAATTCCAAGAGACATTGACTGCGCCTTCCAATCAACCGCGCTCCCATGAATCGACGAATGAAAATGCTGACGCTTCACCCACGCATGTTGGGATTGCAAATGGGGTCTCCCTGGATTCATCAATTCCACCCACTCCCGCCCCCACGAGGCATTCGGTCTCACTGTCGCCTGAATATCCCGTTGCTGAGACTTCGGCTCTGACTTTAACACCACCTCTGTCATCTGTGACCTTATCGCAGTCACCGGGCGAGGTTATCTGGGATGCGTCACCATCTCCAAGCACTGACCTTGAGAACGACATCGTCAATAACCGACACATCATCGAGTATTGTAAGTATGCTTGAACCCCTTCCGGTGCATATAGTAACATCTACCTTAGTTGACCAAACCTTGAGCGAGCACTTCATCATCCATGTTCCAGGATTAGATAACCCATTCAGAGAGTATGTCCTCCCGCTGGCATACCAGCATCAAGGCATATTGCATGCTCTACTTGGGTTATCAGCATGTCATATGCATAATAATGGCCATCCAAATAGTCAAAGACTTGTTACAGTATCTCTAGGTTACAGATTATCAGCCATACAATCTCTTGCTGCTCTGTTGCACAAAGAAGATACTTCACGGCTGACGCCCACTGAGGAAGATTATGTTTTGGCCATGGTGCTACTGCTCGTTCTGCATGATGTATGTCACTCTAACTTGAATATTCTGCAGGGCAGCCACTGATATGACCATAGGTCTGCGAGTCAGGCGTCTCCATCCACGGAGCTCACTTGACAGGCGTATCGTTCCTCTGTAAGCGAATCGCTTGCCTGGACACCTCGCCAGGGCGCTCCAAAACGGCTATGTTTTTGATCTCCGCTTTGTCTTGGTAGGTTCAAACGATGCCGATATTTAGGATTTGACTGATCAAATTAGGCTGGACATGCTTCGAGGCTTCAGCGGTGCTGAAAAACTCTCCTACTCCACTGAAGTCCGAGAATGCGTTCGAGATCACGGTAGTCTGAGTCTTCATACCCTCGTCGGGTGCCCTCCTGTAATATTCTTCAAAATCGGTCAAGTTCTCGAGGCGGGCAAAGCTTATCTTGCCGGAGACCTGCCAGTTGAGCAATTTGAACACTTGCTCGACGGAGCTGAGAAGTTCTTCCGCGGCTGGGATCCCGATCAAGCCGTGTATCCGACTGGCCACCAGGAATGGCGACATCTTGCTGAGGCGTACAGGCACGCGTGTTTGCTTCGCGTGATGCGATTTCCCAACGCCTTTGCCATTTCATGCGACGACCCGAGAATCAAAGCATCCGTTTCCGCAGTGCTCGATGTCTGTGCGACAATACCAAGAGATAGCGTATTCTACAAGCGTCTCTTGTTCCCGCTCTTCCTAGCCAGCGCCGATACCTGTTCCCCGCATCAAATACACTACGCAAGTTGGTGTATAGATGAGATCAAGCATTCCACAGGCTTTGAGCATCCCGCCATGACTGAGCTGTTGACCAAGGTCTGGGAAGAGCGTCGAACGAATTCTCGCGGATGGTCAAACGTACCCTGGATGGAATTCGTAAGTTTACCCAGTTATTACGTTCTGTCCATACTAATACATGTCGTTTGCAGACTTGTTCCGAACTTCTTCGTCTTCAACATGCATACCTCTTCTTTTGACGGGCCGCCGTCCCACTAGTGCTCCACCATTGAAGTCGGAGTCGGCCTCGGGAACATACTCGGACTTGGCGATTTGCGAAGCGGTTGGGAATGTTTCTGTTTACGGGATAGCCTGATAATTGTGGACAAGAGGCTTGGCAATCTGGGTTCAAATAAATGAAGACGTCTTTCACCGAGACTTTCACGATGAGTTACGCATTTTCTCAATTTTCAATCTGATCAATCCCTATCGGAAATAATTGCAGTGAGAGATGGCTGCTCAAGAGAAAAACCAGGCTGAGTTGGAGAAGGCCTCTAAGCTGGCCAATGTTCCCCACTGTGAACAATATGAGAGGATGATCTCTGGCATGCTGTTAGTGGACTCATTGGGCTCAATTACGAGACCCCAAATTGACTAACAGCCTTTTGTAGATACGACTCGCTTGTACCCAAACTCACAAATGCTCGTCTCGCCGCTCGAAAAGCCATGAATGAATTCAACACCTGGTTCCCCGAAGGAGACGACCTCAACATCGAAAATATCACCAAAAGACGAGCAGAGATGCTCAAATCCTTTCTTGGACGCGTGGGCGACGACGAGATCTTCATTGAGCCGCCTTTCAGAGTCGATTATGGCCCCAATATGTCCGTTGGAAAGAAATTCTACGCCAACTTCAACTTGACAGTATTGGACTCAGCAATTGTTACCATCGGCGACAGGGTTATGATTGGACCCAATGTTATGATCTCGACAGCGACACATGAAACAGAGGTTGCAAGCCGGAGGGCCTACATCGAGTATGCTTACCCTATCAATATTGGCGATGATTGTTGGATCGGAGGCGGCGTTACTATTCTCCCTGGCGTGACGATTGGAGAGGGATGCACGATAGGGGCGGGCTCAATCGTGACGCGCGATATTCCTGCCTGGAGCGTGGCTGTTGGATCCCCTGCAAGGGTTGTCAAAAAGGTACAGGCGCTGGATAAGCCTGAGGATTGAGTCGAGAAATGCTCGAGCGACTGTGCTAAACCCTGAGAATGAAACATTACCTTCTAAAATGAGGTAGCTCCAGGACGCGAAGTCAAGGGGAAATGCTCAGCTGAAGGCAATTGACAGGGGGAATGTGATCGGCTTGCAGATAGGCGTCGCAGAATATGCATGTTGGTTGACGTTCATCAGACTAACCCTGCCAACAATGAATTTATCATATTTACTGCGTCTCTTACTTAATAATTTCGTTCCCCGAAAATAACTTCTAACACTTGACTTTCCTTATCGCAGTACTATCAAGTCTGGATTCTGCACCATCATCTAATTCTTACAATTCATAATCATGGCGAGCGCACAGGAGGCAGAGCAGATCATACGAAGCTTGAATGGTGGAAATAAGTAAGTCACCCCGAAAGAATCATCCTAGGCACAATCGCTCACTTTAAGAAGACCGGGCAAGTATATTGAGCATAATGCTAAGAGGTTATTGTACGAATTGCTTCGTTATGTCAATCGCAGATCCTTCGCCAAGGCTATCGCAGCAAAGGACCGTCCTTCAGTCTCATTCAGAATATACGATCCTGACAAAGTTGTTATCCATTACAATGATGATGGACTCACTAAGGCAGATCTGGAAGCGCTTTGCCGGCCAATCCCTAAAGGACAAATGAAGGAACCCAATTTTCGAACAGTTGTCGTCGCATGCAAGAAGGTTCATATCCAGTCCGGGAATTTCTCGTTTGGGTTTCAACACAACCCATTTGAACCCAGCGACAGTATGTTGCGGCCTGTTTGGGTCTCACCTTCTGAGGACATCCCCAACAACTTATCTTGCATTACACTTCACCTTCATGACCAGTGTAGCAAGGAAGATGCTGAGAATCTGAGAAATATTATTTATTCTCAGTTTGAGAAGCTGCATGAGGTATTTATTCTATTTCTTGGGGATGTCAAATGGATACGGATGGAGTTCTTCGACGAATGCGGCAGGATAAATTGTTCCAAGGACTTCGAAAAACAACGGATCAATAACCATCGAGTCCGAATAAGGGTGACTACTATTAAAAGAATTGTTGCAAAGGAAGTGAATAAGGACGAGGATAGTGATGAAGAAGAAGAAGAGGAGGAGGAGGAGG
>PVQB02001255.1:0-14738 GCA_002980475.2 Fusarium beomiforme | reverse complement strand
TGTAATGGTCTCACGGGTACAACTAGGTAGATAGATAATAGCCTCTCTATTGGTGACAAGACTGAAGCTTGCCCTTCAGCCTTGCGTGCAGGATTTTCTAAGGAGACCCCCTTGAATGGGGCGGGGCACGTGACCGAAGGACCCACGAAGGTCGTGGGTTCGATCCCCGTTACACACACATACTTGGATGGCACACATGCTTATCATGTACGTTATCTTTATTCTGAAAAGCATATGTTATTGCAATTTGTAGCCTAACACTATAGAGTTCCGAGGTTCAATTTATTCCTGAAGTGGATACAGTAATATCTACTGAGTAGGCTTTGCAATAGGATTCAACTCCGCAGGCGATGTCTTCTCCAATCCAAGTGTAGGAGCGGGATCGTCTCTTTGGCCATCACTCTTCTCATCGCTTTGACTAACATCGCCGTTCTCTCGAGCAAGCTGCTGCTGGATTTGAGCAACCTTGGAGCGACGCCAAATCTTATCATCAAAGAATCGAAGGACTGCAAGAGCAAGACCAATTGCGAGGACAACGATGTTGATAGTGAAACCACGGCGATATTTGGGCTTGTCGTCGGATCGGAAGATCTGGGCACCGTAGATTCCTGCGATGTTCGCTCCCATAATAACCCTAAAGTTGTCAGTATACGCAGTAGATAAGCTCTCAGATGACTCACATAGCCATAGCTAGGGCTCGCTCTTCTGAATCGTCGCAGGCGAGGGACATCCAGGCGATGTTGAGAGGATGCGAGAAGGTTCCGAAAGTCTGGGTCCACACAACACCGAAGTAGCTGACTCCCCTCTTGCCGAGCTCCGTAAAAATGCGGTTGAACACGTAACCCAACAGATGCATGCTCAAGCCCGCGATAACCGTTTCTGGTCTCTTGTTGCTGTATATGTTGTTAGTAACGGTCAGCTTCGGCAAACCAGGGGAGGCAAGAAAACCTAGAACCTTGGGATCCTAAATGACAAAAAAGGCTCGACTAAGCTCATCATAAGTTTAGAGGACTCCTTTGTTAAATTATAAACGACAAAAAGACTTAAAAAAGCTTATGGTGAGCTAAGAGGAGTCTTTTTGCTATTTAGGATCAAGATCCTAAGTTTTCTTGCTCGCCCCACGGATGAGGACTCACTATCGATCAGACACATAACTGAAGGACCATGACACGGGGATTTGAAGAAAGAGACCGACGGATGCGAGGGCATTACTGGTAAGGCCCTGGAAACCGAAGCTCTTGACGATGGAAGGTGAGTAAGTATCAAAGGCACGTTGCGGACCGTTATTGGTGAGGGTGATGACCACGTGAACCCAGAGGCGCCAGTTGGAGAACTATGAATGTCAGTGGTGGTCCTCATGAATCCAGAACAGACATACGGCTTTCTTGAAGGCGCCAAGGCCAATCTTCTTCTTCTTCTTTCCCTTCATAGGGTCGTCAAGGAGAACACGAGTCTGAAGAATGTGCAACTCCCTCTCGCTAAAGATTTTGACCTTGGGGAGGAAGGTGCTTCTAGGGTTCTTGAAGGAATCAGGCAAGCAGCATCCAAGGACAACGCCACTCAACACAGTGAAGCCACCCATGAGGACAAAGAGCCAAAACCAACCAGCCTTGTCCCCAACGCCACGCATGTGAAGGATACCATAAGCCAACAGCTTACTAGAAGCCTGGCCAAATTGATTTCCGAAGTAGAAGAACATGACACGCTTAGCAGTCTCCTTACGAGTGTACCAAGTTGAAAGGGTCCATAGTCCGCCGGGAATGAAACCAGACTCGGTGATACCGAGGAGGAACCGCGTCGCGACGAAAGAGCCGTAGTTATTTTGGAAAGCTTGGAATGTGCTGACGGTTCCGAAGAGGAAGAGCTGGAGGGTAAGCCACTTGCCGGGGCCGACGCGATAGAGGATCATGTTGGAGGGGATCTCGAAGAGGACGATACCGAGGGAGAGCATTTGTTGACCGACGTTGAATTGGTTTTGGGTGACGCCAACATCTTCCATGAAGTTATCAGTCAGGGCGTTAGCGATGTTACCTCTATCGAGCTCTACACCGAATGTTAGCTTTGAATGAATCGATGTACCAGGTGAAGTGGGCGTACGAAGGCAGAAAAATCCAAGGGTCAAAAGCGGCATGATGATCAAGTCAAGCCTGTGCAAAGTCAGTATTAGTCAATCCGAAGCAGAGACTGACGACTTACTTGCGCTTAGCTCTCCTCTCCTCTTCGATGCTCCAATCATTTCGAAGGGTGAGAGATTCTTCATCCTCTCTAGGCTGAGGGAAGTCCTGGGACTTTGAATCTGTCTCATATTTGCCCATTTTGGGGTCGATAAGGATGGATACCTTTAGGAGGTTAGACGACTCGAGTCCCAATAAAGTAATCAAAGAGTATGATAACTTACCTAAACGTAGGTATCCTAAGTTTACTAAGTATTTGTGTTACTTAGGTAGAATTTGGGCCTCAAATTTTGCGCCCCTTAGGATACTGATCAAGAAACCAGAGAAAAAGAATGTTCAGATATCGCCCTTTTCAATCATCTCAAGCCTTTGCCAAGAGGCAATGGTCAGAATTGGTCTCGGTCTGGATGGTCTTGGCGTTCAAGCCAAGTGAGCACGCAATGCGCAAGTGCCGGGGCAGGCGCGCTCTATTGGCGCTAAAGGGGGATGCTGTCAGAAACTTTTCCTCGGCAACGTCTAGGTAAGCTCTTACGGAGGGTGGTCTTAGAAGCGACTTCCCCTAAATAACCTTGCATACTCCCCGTAAGGTAGACACGTTCTAAATTGCGGCTATAGTGATCATGAGAGTCATCGATGCTGTATTAATCCGATGCTCAGTGTTGAGACGTGTTGTCTTGTCCGCTGCTGTTCTCAAAACTCAATGCGCTCACTACCAAGGGCTGGGGCGGGGCTTCGACCCAACAGCGAATATACAAGACGAAAGAAAAGTGACAGTGGCAACACTAACGAGCCAGGATGGCACTCCAAGATGGTGTTGTCGCGTCGAAGATTGAATCCCGGCAAGCATTTGAACTCCCCGTCTTCGACCCAACCCAAGACATCTTGGCTTATCTCAATTACCACCAGTCTCACCGCTGGTGGGGGTTACAAGAAAACAAATGACTCACCGAAATACCAAAAGCCCCAATCATCATCTCGGGTTACCACCATCTCCCTGACGAGGCGTATGCATGGTGTCGAACTTTATCACAGTAGCCTAGATCAACTCCCCGCTTGAGTTCCCGAAACTTTTCGCCCAGCGCACTTGGCGTAAGAACGCCAAGGGAAATGGCAACAAACACCCCAAGCAGGCAGTTCAATAACGTTGCAACGTTATTAACAAAAGGTGCAAAGGCCGTTAACAGCGGTAAAAAGAATGCAAGAATTGGGAATTCTTTCACCCAGGATGATCAATCACATGCTGCATGGAACGCAAATAAGCTTAAGAATTAGCTCATAGGCTTTAATCCAAGCCTTATTCTGTGGGTACCGAGTCCAACCCATCCCAACCAATCCTGGAATCACCCTTTAGTGTCGGAATCATCGGCCAATTCCACGAGTTCCGAATGACGGAATTCTTGTCTCGATGAGACGATAAGCTCAAAGAAGAAGAGATCATCCCCATGCTAAGACCTGGATGGTACGCAACGACCAACGGCAAGCACGACGAGACATACGCGACAAAGAATTGCTTCTTTTTACCCAGGTTGAACACGAGACCAAGCCTGGGCTTGCATACGCGGGATGACATTCATTGACTCCGCACCGATAATCCGAGCATGTTTTCTCCCTTTCAACCCTTGTCTCTTCGGATGTCGCAATTCCTGCCTCAAATTCTCACCACTAGATCATGCCTTTTTTGCTTGGCTGGGGAAGTTTATCACCAACTAATGTATACTAACCCCCACAGACGAAATCTTGCAGGAAATTGAGGTGATCTAAGCATAATGCCCAGCCCTTGACAGCCCGCACTAGAAAAGATTTGACCTCCCTGGCAGGACTGTCTGCTCGCGTGCAAGACTTGACAAGGCGACCGGAAGCTATCAGATGTGGTTCAAACCGTAGAATGGCTAGTTATTTAACTTTATATATCTGTTTGAGGATGTTTGTGCAAAGCGATTACGCCAACAGCCTAGGAGAAGATCTCTTCAATGGCCTTGAAAGTCCAGACACGATCAGATAACTTGCCATGTCCCACTGCTTATGGGAATCTCCGTCTAGCGCTAGTCATCCTTGTCAATAGTGATTCGCAACGCTTAGCTTGAATGTCGTGATTTTTGAGGCCTCCACCAGCGAGAAGCCGTTGCCCCACCGCGACGGTCCGTGACAGCCTCGAACTCCCCGTCCCAGTAGATGGCGTTCGATAGTTTGTTCAGCTGGCTGGCAAGTTGGTGTCTTAGTAGGCACACTTCTGTTGGACTCCCCGTCGAGCTGGATCGAAGTCTAGAACTGGCGGGATGAAGTATCTGGATTGCGTAATAGGATCTGGTTGTTACTTTTTCACTATTGGCTTGATGTGTAGTGGTGGAACTTAGTGTAATGCCTTGAGATCGCTCCCTTGCGGCTGATCGAGTCTAGAGCCCAGAGACGGACGTTGAGTGATGTCTGGGGCTGAAAAGTCGAGGGAGCTATCCAATAGATTTGACACTGTCAAAGCTGGTCGTTGCTTCTTCTTATCTGGTTTCTTGCGATTGAACGTGATCTGCGCAACTATTGACTTCACCTAGTGACTACGCCATTGCCACCGTATCTGAGGTGACTATTTCCAAGTTCCGTGGCTACAAGATAGAGTAGTTTACAACATAATGAAAAGAAACCCGAATCATAATGCCGAGTTAATAATCCAAAATTATCCATTCACATCCCCGATGGACTTGAGACATACAAATAGGCTCGCCGACTTGACTAGATGTCCATGGTATCCCAAAAATAAAGCTTTACTGGATGGAACTGGCAAATAATAGTATAATTGCAATGAATGGGAGATCAATAATGCTACATATAATATATAATGCATGACTGACCTATTATAAACCTTAACAAGGCTTTAATTATGCTAGGACGATACTTTAAGGTTAAACTTTTATTGACCTCTAAATGTTGAGAATCAACCATATTGATATCTAAGCTGGGCCAGATTTGACAGTCTTGTAGATAGAGTTATATCCCGTCAATGACTTTTCCTCCAAAACTGCGAAGTCCTCCCCTCTGAACCTTTCAGGATGAAGAGCCTCCTTCGTCTTTTCATCCACAGTCTCTCCATCAATGACCCGCGTCAAAAACTTGGCTGTGCCTGCAGCATGGGTAACCCAAACCGCAACAGCCATGTACAATCCATCCATAGACTCAACCTTTCCAGCCAGCGGCATATTATCAGGCGTCATACTAAACACTCCATTGAAAGAATTGCCATGCTTGAACTCTGCCGCCGTAGCGGGAGGCAGTAGTCCTGTAGCAAAATCAAGAGGCTGCTTGAACCAGTCAACCCATTCTCCCTTCGCGGTGGTGTCTGGTTTGTAACCAATCGGTGCGTGGTCATAGCTTCCAATTCCAAAATTCGTGCCATGATCGCGAGCATAGACGTGATGTTCTGGCCAGCGAACGAAAGGAATCTTATGAGGAAGGGGATCATGGGGCTGAGCGTGCATGTAGGGATGGCCGACGGGGATAACTGGGACAGGGAAGGGGAGGTCTGATGAAAGACCTTGGGCCCAGATTCCTGTTGTGAGGATGACTTTGTCGGCTGTAAGATGACGCGATGTTTCTCTCTCGACAATATCAATGCCTGTGACGCGACCGTCCGAGATTGTGAGTTGCTTGACATCAGCTTCGACGAGGTTTACCCCAAGCTTCCTGGCTTCTTCCTGGTACCAGGTTGCTATTCTCACCGCATTCGCTGTCCCGTCCTTGTCGAAGAAAACAGCCTCCCCCTCTCCATCCTCATTGACCAATTCCGGCGCCAACGCATGTGCTTCCTTGATACTCAACATCCTTGCATCAAGCCCCAATTTCTTGGCGTCCTCACACCGAGCTTTCAAGCGTTGGATACCAGCATCTTGAAACGCAATCTCCAAACCGCCGACTCTGTCAAAGCCACCAGGAATTTTGACATACTCTGATACAGTGTTGATGGCCAGTTTGGTGAGAATCTCAGATTCATTGAACTGGCCGACGAAACCAGGTGCTATACCTGTCGAGCCGAGGAGGGATGTGAAGGAGCGGTCGACGAGGGTTATGCTTCGAGGGGTTGAGGACTGAGAGGAGAGGAAATAGGCTAGGGCAGAGCCGACAATGCCAGCGCCGGCAATGGTGACTGACTCGGTTTGTTTAGACATTTTGAGGTGAGAAAGAGTTTTTGAGCCTGTTTTGGTGACCAATACAGACTATCCTTCAAGACCCTACGTGTATTTATACTTTGTGAATTTCACCGGACATGGCAGAACTTACTGGCGCCCAGTGCAAGTAAAGTCAGTACAAGGGCGCACCGAGACCATGATTCAGCCAATCAGATGGACTAATTTGTCCAGTTTCAACGACAGGTCGGCCCACTTCGGGGGTCTCTCCATTATCGAAGCTAAAAACCCCACAAGCTGAATTGACCAGAAACGATCGCGCCCTTGCAGCGGGGACAAGAGAGTTATGATACAATAGCCCAAGAAGGGCCTCGGCTTGTTCTCAACGTCAGATCAACTCCGTGTCACTGGCGTGGAAATACTGCGGACGAAAACTGCTTGGGTGGAGCGGCTTCTTAATGATGACTGCCTTGGGCTTGGCGTCAGCAATATGACCTTGTCAACATCAATTACATAGTCGGAAATGCGAGACGTGACACGCGAGATCTTATAGTCTAAGAATTTGGGTTCTTGAGTGAGATATTAGCTCATCTACCCGGCCATGTGCCAGAATAAGCTTATAGCGTACCAGAGGAAGCTAAATGCATGGCTTCTCTGTCTTACGGTACGTTTTTTCACCTTCCCAATGATCGGGAACTAATGAGTATATAAGCATGTCTTTTAGTCCTTGAAGTAGAACCCTGAGTGAGTTTCCGGTATGCATCTGAACCTGAGTGTCGTAACATCGAAGAACCGCAATCATGGCCTCTACACAGACCAACATTAAAACAGCCATTGAGACTACAGTAAAAAGCTATCTTGCATCCTTCATCGATGCCCGAATTCAAAACAACCCCTCCCTAGTGAACCGAGACGTTACGCTCGACTGCACACGCTCGATGCTTCCATCCCCTCTCGGTGGCGGTTTCACCATGACAAACGACGCATACCTTCAAGTCTTCACCGAAGGTCTTAAGGTTGGAGGCATGCACAAGAATGAGATCTCTGACCTGATCATCGATGTTGATGCTCGGAAAGCGGCTGTCACGACTGTCGCGGAATTGGTCTTCAATAATGGGGAGGAGTTAAAGTCGGACTTTTCTTGGTTTTTGCATTTCAACGATGATGGGGACAAGATTTGCACGATTGTTGAGTTTGTGGATAGTGAGACTTTTAAGCGCGTCAAAGAAAGGGAGGAGGAGCTGAGTAGGCAAGGGGAGAAGAGACAGTAGAGATCCGAGCATCAGACCAATTAAAGCAAAGTTACTGCCATTTATATTATTCAAGCTTCTATATGTTTCCGAACATGGTTATCCTATCAAACGAGCATCCTAAGTCCTCTCAAATTTACTCTAAGAACTCTCGAGAACTGCCTTAGCAAGATCACGAAGCTCTGGCATACCAAAAGTAAACCCAGCATCGGGATCAATACTCCCCTCCAGTTGAGTCAGATATACCTCGTCATTCAACGCACGTCTTGCTTTCTCGATGATGTCCGCCTCAGTTGCTCCAAGAATTACAAGTGACAAGGCGCAAGACCATCCAAATAGTTCGTCATCCTTTGTAGCCGCGTAAGAGCGTTGCAGTTTCTGGATGATATCCTTTTTCCTGGTCCCGTTGTCTACCCGGGCGTACAAGACTGCAATTGCCAATACAATGGTTCCTCGCACCGAGCTGTTAATTTCCCGACCCAGTCGCTCAAATAGAGCCGTGACCGAAGTGTCCGAGCGTCGAGGGAAGAATGCTAAAGCATAAGCTGCCATAATTCTTATCTGAGGTTCCTCCTCTTCCAGATATCGAAGAATATTTGGTAAACCTTCCTCAACAGCTTCGTAAGTCTCAAACTCATGCATCATGTGCTCCTGCATTTCTTCATCATCTTGATTTTCGATATGTTCCTCCCACTCTGCGACATCGATTCCTTTCGGGAGAACATGTTCCGTATAGCCAACCGCGAGACTCACGATCAGGAAGAGAAGGTTTCTTCGACTCTTGGTATCCGGGTGGTTGAGAATGGAGTAGAGGAATGGAACTGCAGCAGCAGAGGCACTGTAGCGAGTCCCTTGATGGAAGATCATAGACCAACAATCATCATGAGCTGTTTCACGAATCTCTGGGTCTGAGGAATGGAGATCTCGCAGCAGTTGGGGGACATCTTCTGCGGTGCCGTAAGCGTGCTCCAACTCGGACCAGTCAATTGAATCGATGCTTTCGAGGGGGCCTGCTGAGTTTGACATGCTAGCGCTATAAGTGAAGCAGTCATAGGAAAGTGGCGTGACATTGACAGAGCTGGAAATAGCTGCATTGGCCTTCAAAAGTAGCGGGGTAAATTCACGGTCTGGAAATTGGACCCCGGCTAATATTTTCACAAGAACGCCTGAACTAGTCCAGAGGCAGTAAGGCAGGCTTCCATGAGTATTTCCATCTAGCGAGTCTTCGGGTCGTCTATGCTACGGTGTTTCATTGGTCTATAATCACGTATAGAAGATTAAGTTTACATACCTGATATGTCTATCCGAACCTGGAATCGAAGCAAATGTTCTAAATCCAATTTTTATCTGTAGAAAGTTTTTCAATGTTATTCATATTTTAACAAATGACAAGGTAAAAAGCCGTAATACCGCCTGCTTCTCTTCGTAATTGATCTAAACAACATATCTGACTAGGTGAAGGTGGGCTGGGCCGCGGAAAATTTAGAGTATGGATCAAGATATTGAGTGCCAGACGACCTGCCTTTTTGAGTCAGCTTAGAGACTATTGGCTTGCCGTAGACACAGCCGAAAAGCACCAAAACCCTCGGAGATCGGCCCACGACGCGCCGTTATTACGTACGTCTCGTTCAACACTCCATACACTTGAGACAATACTACTTAACACATAATGCTATTTTCTGGATCCTCATAAGCACAGACACTCGAGCTCACAAATAAGGTTGGGCAGTGGACGGATATATCCGAATGTCTAGGTCTATCTTGCAAATAAGGTTTACTGAAAACTGCTTGCTGTTTCAGGTGAGATTTGAAACGATTCCAAGAAACTCTGCCAAAGATCGACATTCGTAATGATGGATCTATAATTTTAATTAAGTTCAGTGACAGCTCCTGGGGACTATAATAGTAGCGTTGTCTTGGAAGACCAGATGATTGCTTGAAGCCTCACCAGAAATCCTCTTTTGAATCTCGGTCTTTTCCATTTGTCGTTCTTTTCCATTATTTTACACTGTCACTACAGTATTCAAAATGATTTTGCTTTTCTTTCTTCCTTATATATTATGGGCTGCGCTGGCACGAGCCACCTTAACACCTCGTCAACCGTTTGATACCGCATTCTACGTATTCAACGGAGCTTGGCCATGCTCGCAAGACCAGCTCAAGACAATTTCAACGGCCATTGATGAGGCGCACAGCCTTGCTAAGGCTGCCGTCGATGCCCTTTCGAAGCCCAGTGCTGAGCAATCTATCGCGTTTGACTCCTGGTTTGGATCGAGTATATCTCCCTCATTCTACACTCGACTATACCTCACTAAATACACCAGGTAATGGAACTCCTGATAGAAAGGACATCATTCTCAAAAGGCATTTCCAAACCGTCTCGGAAAATCTTGTACCTGCTACTGCCGCGGCTCAATTCCGTCTATCGCACAGTCCATTTCTAAATCCCCAGCAAGGCTTCACCATCACTGAATCATCGCTCGTCTACGCTTGCCCTCCTGCTGGAGAACCAGTATGCGATGGTAATACTGTGGCAGCCGTTCAGAGTCGAACTGGAAGCAGAGCAGCAGTGTTTGGAGCCACGCTTCTCGTTCTCTGCCCGGACTTCTTCGGTAACAAGCCCAACCTTGATAGTGCTGTGCAATTGTGGAAAACGGAGCATACCCTTGGTGACAACTTGTCCCGTGGTTTTGCTCTTGTTCACGAGGTGCAGCACATGATGCAGGGCACAGAGTCAGAAGAAGAACGCTGTGATGACTTACTGGATCCGTTTGAAGATAATAAAGATTGCTACTCCGCTAGCTGGTAGGTATCTTAAAGAAGCCTTGACGCTCGATACTAACTGCAGACTAGTTGCTTTCGTCTTTCTGACGCCCAGAAGATTAAGAACGCTCAAAACTATGCCATATACGCTCTTGATGTGCTGGCTTTTCCTGAGACTGCAGGTTCTCCGTCATCTTCATGCAGCGTTCCCCAGAAGCGTGAAGAAGCACCGTTGTTAAACCTTCTCAAGCGCCAGGCACCTCCAGGACCGGAACCTATATCACCAACAACACAGGCTGGAATTTTCCAGAATACCACCGCGAGCTTCGTTTCACTCACAGAGACTAGCGCCGCGTCTTCGTCCTCTGAAGTACTGGTATCTCCCACAAGCAACGTTACTACGCCAGTTGAAGTTCCAACAGAACCGGTTACATCTGGTAACTCTATCACTACTCCATTTATCGGTACCACGACCACGTCATCCGCGGCACCCACTACCACTGTCAGCGGCGGTGCCACAGTGGTGGTATCTGTTGGAGCGGTTGTTGTCGGCGGACCAGGAGGCGGCTTCATCTCAGTTGGGGAAGCCTTGATCCCCGTTGCCGCTGGTGCCGTTGTAACAGCCAAGCCTGAAGACGGGGAAAAGCCAACAGACAATGACGATAAGTCGAAAGAGCCTACAACCACTCCGACCCCGACTTCTACGGCATCTGAGTCATGCAGCCCGCCAACTTCGACCGCAACTTATGGCTCAGAAGTAAACGATTTCTGCCGTGACTTGTCTTCAATGAGCGAAGCAGAGCTCTTGCGGCTTATCCCAGAGTTTGGCAAAGTTAGCTCTTCTGCTGAACCTGTACCAACTTCGACACCGGGTTCGGCTTCTAATACCACCACTGTTATTTCTGCCACGCCGCTGCCTTCAACCCTTTTGACAACAGTCTCTCCTAGCCCAGAAATCCCAGCATCTGCAACAAATACTACTTCCATTCCTGTAACGGTTTCGCTTGTACCTGACGGCTCAAGTACATTGGCAACTTTACCAAGTATACAGACACCTGTCCCTTTTATCGGCGATACTTTGAACTGCAAGCTGCCAACAAACCCTGTTCCAGAGTGTCAGGGCCTAGTCAATGGGAAAAGGGCCTGTCTCTACAATCAGTACGTACACAGCTAATATCTCAATGTCTCTATTTCTAACCTGTCTATTAGAGATAAAGGTTTTCTGTGTGTTGCGGCCTGTCCTGCCGGGGATCCTTGCCCAGAAACCTGTCAGGCGATGAAATACAAGGGTGGTTATTGTAGCAATGGGTTTGTGGTTTCCTCTTGACAAGACAACTTTCAATACTAATTTGCCTCTCAGATCCCCTTCCTGTGTTTGCTCAAATGACGATCCTACCTCTTGATCGTCTTGATTGCTGATTCGGCCTCCATATGGAATTAACCGCTGTTTATCTTCGGTCACTGTACATACAAATACGTGTGTAGAGGGAGAGATGATTTAATGCGATACTGATTGCCCTGGATTAGTCAAGCTCGCAGTATTAAATTCTTGTGACTTGTCAAGCTCAGTAGATCATATGATTCCGGTGCTAACAGAGAGGCTACAGCTTTAATGGTGTCTACTTCAACCATGAAAATCCCGGACCCAAAAGGAAGAGGGAATCCAGAGCTTGCAAAGGTTTTCTAGACGAGATGTTTGCAGATATAAAATTTCAGATTCAACTCTGGAGTCTTCAGAACTCGTCTGGCTTCAAAATTAATGCCAAAGAAGGCCTATTTCAGCTACTTTGAGAAAGTTCAACGAGAGTCCATTTGCAGAAACTTTCAAATTCCTCAACTACAGTAACTTCTGTTATAGTAGGCGAATCCTTCATGTAGCCATCTTGCGAAGAATCAGACCCTCTAGTCCTCACTCCTCAGTCGCCACAAGCTCAACAGTCAGGTCTTGATCATCGTCTGATCGGACTCGATTAGCCACTGTTGTATAGCTCGTCAGGGATACATACCATCAAAATTCGAAACAAAAAGTTTGTTGACCTGAAGCCCCAATGGACGGCCTGTCTGATCAACAGAGGAATCTATTAGCCAACTTGGTCAGTAGTGCCAAAGCCTTAGAAATAGGCCATCACCAACCCCCGAATCTGAGCTGAGGTCCCTCTTCACGCTCTTTCACAATGACAGGATGTAAAGTGCGATTATTTTCCTTTTTGACCCAAACAAGAGGTTTGTAGCCGATGATATGAGGCGTAGCAGGATGGCGGCCCAAAGCCCATTCACCACTGATCAAACGATCATCCTCCAGCTCAAAAACGGCTGGTTTGGTGGAGGATTTGTCTGCAACCTGAGCATGGCAGAGCTCATCCTCCTCCTCAGTTGGCTGGATTACATGTTTGTCATTGATGACGATGGAAAAGCGCTTGGGGATGGAAGACATGTTGCAGAATAATAGACGGGTACGGTGGAGTATAAAGTTATTGAGTCAGAATGTGATGTATTGGCTTGTTCACGAAATTTGCTAATGCGTGAAAATATTGACTCAAGATGGAGGGCATATATTGATATTTATATTTTTCTCTCGCCCTTCGAACGCTGAAGCAACTTACCAATGCTGGCTCTGGAGTTTGCTTCCTCCGTGGACTCCACAGAGCCTCATTGTTTGTGTAAGACCAACCATCATCTAGTGATCATCAGACAAGTCTCAGGAATATCCCACGGTCAGTGTTTGTAGAACAGAGGGGCCCAAATATGGAGCGTGACACACTCCCGGTGAGATTTCAACTGTTCATTCGGACCGAAATGTAGAAGCAATGGTTACAGATCTATGGCGGTGAGTAATTAAGGACAATCCGGTAGTTACTGTCAGGACCTCAAGTGAATGTTGTAGAAGATTGAACAAGAATCAGCTGAACACGCAAGGCTCCTGTGCATGAGGACTTCAGTTACATGGCATCATGACACACATGCCAGTTTTGGTTTTCAACCCAATTCAGCTGTTCTTGTAAACCCATTCTGGTGAAAGTGTATTCCCCAAACAAGTGGTAACGTTCAGCTCGGTACAAATTTCCGACTAGTCCGAGGTTGAAATTCCGAATGCCAGCTCCTGGGAATCTCTTAACGACCATATGACTCTCTTGTGGTATTAGAGTGCGTGAGGAAGCCTGAAGAGTGTAACTAGTAATGGTTCGATAAATTGAACATGAGTTGTTTTGGGACACGGTACACATGGGCTGTGTCAGAAGAATTTCAGAATTCTAGTTCAAGGATCCTGCGCTACTCTCAGTTCAGATGTAGGTACTGCGTCCATTCACTTTTGCTTCATGCTCTCGCGATACTTCAACATCCATCTTGCAGAATGTGCCACAACAGCATCGTGGTCCGAAATCGGATTAAACCCCAATCTCTTTCTTGCCTTGTCGATACTGTAAGTGTGCGTATAAACGCAATACTCAAGAGAAACCCTTCGAAGCTCAACCGGCGGCTTAGCTGTGTTGAAAGTGAAGATCCAGAAGAGCCAATCTGCCAAAAAGACAGCCACTATCATCACCCAAGCTGGCAAAACGATGACATCCTTGGCCACATCTTCGCCTCTTGCCGTTTTCCAGATAATTCCGGTATGATGCCAAAAGGGTACTGGAGCCCCGTCGGAGACATTGAAAGCTTCCCCGTCGACCTTTCCTGCTGCACGACTTGGATCCAAGAGAGCCTTTGCAGCGAGAACGTGAGCTATCGCGTTGTTCTCTCCAGAGACAACTTCCATGAGATTCTTTCCGTCTCCAATCTGCACAAGCTTCTTGTTCTTGCACATATCGAGTACTTCAACCATTCCCTGGACATGTCTCTCTCCATACGCATGACCGGGCCGTAAGGCGACGGTACGAAGTCGAGGGCCATTTGCCTGCCGAACGAGGTGATCCCCAATTGCTTTTGTCCGATTGTACTCATTTGACTTGTCAGTAGGTGACCAAAGAGGATATGTCTCGTCAACGTTTGTATGAGGTGGGTTGGCATAAGCGTCGACGCTCGAAGTGAAGACTAATGCCTTGACGGCGTCGCATTCAGCAGCAACTGTAAGCAGAACCTCAGTGCCCTTGACGTTCGTGGCGTAGAATTCGCCTTCTCTGTCCATAGGCAAATTTGCGACTGGTGATGCACAATGACAAATGGCGTTCGGTTGAACATCGATTACTATCTCTCGCACGCGTTCGCTGTCAGAGAGATCCGCTTTAAGATAAGTAGCGTTTTCGTGTCTGTTCCTGGATACATCGCGGTCGAGAACGTAGACGTGTTCAGTTTCGTCATCTTGCAGGAGCTGTCGCACGAGATGGTAGCCCAAGAATCCGCAGCCACCCACCACTAAGCAGCAGTTGATGAGAGGTGCCGAAGTCTTTTTTATGTCAGACATTATTCCAATTATTTTATCGTTGGGAGTAGATTGAGAG